>PDND01000098.1:0-98589 GCA_002572855.1 [Emmonsia] crescens
TGAGAAGAAAAGAATGAATAAAACAGTCTCTGAATTGAAATAAGATAGTTATATCTCTGATATTTCAGAGTTCTCAGAGTTTACTTTTATCTATAGAATCTGATTATTTATTTAATTTTTTTAATATCTTTATTCAGACTGATCAGTGAATATTTCAGAAAATTTCAATTTATCAAGAACTGTATATTTAATCTATAAATTTATTTTCTTTTATAGTATTCTTCTCACTGCTAACTTCTGAATGTAGAAAAAAATATAGTAGAAGAATTTCATTTTTTATTAAATCTGAGACTCTGAATATAAATTCTCTGTATATTTATCTATATTGAGTAGATACTTTTTAATAATATTATAACTACTCAGCACTTGTCTTCTCTGATACAGAACTTTTAATAAAACTGATAATAGAGAATACAACTCTGAAGTATAATAGAGAATTGAATTCTATCTCTCAGAATTTTTAATCTACTTTAATATAGATAGAGATAATGATTCAATATTAATATTATTATCAATTCAGCTATAATATTAATATTAAAAATTTTAATAAAGTAACTGTATCAGAGTTAATTTATTAAAATTTTAAATAAACAATTTTAAATATTCAGAGAAATAAGTTAAGTATAATACAGTTTTAATTTTAATTACTATATTCTACTTCTGAATTCTCTATAATTATATCATTATACTCTCAGAATAAACAAGAATTTATATCTATTAATATAAATTAATTAATCAGAATAGAGAGTATCTCTGTTATTTTTATAAATAATAATTTGAAGTAATTAATCAGTGTATTTCACTATATAGATAATATTTCTCAGCTAATTCAAAATTAATATTATAATTCTCAGATAAAACTGAAGAGAATTTCTATTTTAATAAAGTATTGAAACTAACTCTATAGAGAAATATAAATAATCTTCTAAATAATATTTAAAAAGAAATACTTGAAATTCAAGATAATATCTCTTTTACTGCTAGTAAAATACTAGATAATCAGTTTAAGTTTTTAATTTTTACTGATACACAGTTACTGCAGAGTATTATAAATATTTATAGTTTATATAATAATAATAAGATCTTCTGAAAGAACTTCTTTACTGAGAAAAATAATAGAATATCTCTGATATTATAAACTGTACTATTAATCAAGACTTATAAAATCTGAAAGAACTTTAATTATATAGATATTAAAAAGATATAATAGATCTATTATAATCAGAATCTCAGTTTTAATGAGATCTTCTTCTATTAAAAGAGTGAAAAAATCTATATTATAACTGATAAAATTGAAATCTCTTGAGTCTATTAAAAGCTTATAGACAAGAAACTACAGTTATAAAATTATAAAAATAAAAAGATATAACTGAACTGAGTATTTATAAATTACAGAATCTATAATAAAAGTCTCTATAAAATTTAAAGCTGAAAACTAGTTTAACTGATACTAATTAAAAAAAAGAAAGAGAGATAGATATCAGATTCTACAGCTGAAAATCTGAAAATAATAAAATTTATTTTAATTACATTTATAAAAAATGATGATTCACTGATATAGTTATTAATATAAAGTAATTATAAACTCTTAATTATCTTATAAATAGAGAGATTTATATTAATTATATTCAGAAAAATCAAGAATCTATTATTTATAGAAACTTCAGATAAAAATTACACTATATATTATTCTCTTCTAAAAATTATATTAAAGTTCTTAATTTTTATAGAAATTTTATTCTACAGTATTTATAGTTTAATATTACTGAGAGAAAGTTTAGTAAATAATTACTAAATAAATTTTATAAGCTTTTATCTGTAATAAATAGTTAGTTTTTAATAATCACAGTATAAATTATTCTGAGAAAAACTCAGAACAGTTTATATTATACTTATTTTTAATAAAAACTTAATAATTTAGTCTGAGTGAGATAGTTATTCTGAATACTAGAAGCTGAATCTACTAAAAATTTCTCTAAAATATATAATATAAATAGCTTATTATCACTAACTAATATAATAATCTCTAAGAGAGTTTCAGTTCTACAGAGATTATTCACTCTATATTATAGAAAATCTGAGATTGAAATACTATTTATTTAGCTGAAGAAGACTCAGTGTGTACTCACTTAATTAGATTAATGAAATTCATTAATCACTGAAATGAGAGAGTTATTATCTCTCAGAGAATATGAGATTCTGATTAGAGAGAGAGATTATATATGATTACATGACTTAGTGCTGACTCATCACATGGTTCTCTTCCAGCCACAGACAGTTACAATACTGCAATGAAGCTCTAATTCAAAGCTGGGGAACTAGTTGATTTTCCATTACGCTACCTGTCAAATTTCCTGTCACCAGCCAATTACTCTCTGGGCACCCTCATAACAAGCGGGTGCTCCACACCCCACCCGTGATTGGGAACCACACCAAAAGTTTTTCCGGCCGAAAATTGGAGTAATGATGGTGTTCAACTGTACGCCCCCTCAAAATCCTTTGTTATGCCAAAGGCACTAGGACAACCCTAAAGATGCCACATCATGTCAAGTTTTGACGAAGGATTACCTCGGCTTCAGTGTGAAAGATTTGACTCCGCTATTATTGACGGCCAAAGAGTTGAGTTAAACATCAGGGCTACATCTAGCGCTTCTTCGTCATAACGCTCTAAATTCTAAATCAAGTGTTAAAACAGCCTAAGGGGAGACCTTGAGGTATCACAATTTCACGGAGTATTTTCTCTTAGTGGGAGCCTAAGGATTTTGACAGTTGCACGTGGGCCAACATGAAATGGGATTTAATTTTTAGAATAATGTTGAAAGCATATAGGGCTTGTATGCATCTACCTTATACTGGAACTGACATATCAAGTCATGATAGAATCACGTCAGACAAATGCAATATTAGAGATAATAATGTGACTTGTTGATGATCACCATATTTGACTAAATGCATATCAAGTCGCATTCATTGTGTCCTTGCAATCCGAAAACCTGCTTTTTAGTTGACATTGCATTTAAAAACATACAATACACACATTACTTATATATCTCACATGTAAAACTAATTTTAATGCACTTTACTTTCAACACATACTTTGAAGACTTCCCAACCCGTGAATTAGAGTTGGAGTTATTAGAATTGGATGTCAGAAATTTAAAGTGAATTATATTAATTGAGATGTTAGACAGAGAAGTATGAAAAAGCAGCTATTGAGTATTGAAGCATGTACTCCGTATTTCTTCCTTATGGAGATATGAGTATTAGAAACTGCGATGAGGCTTTCCAGCTGAAAATTGAAGCCACATCACTACTAGGGGGGTTAACTCGTTGCTAGAAGTCCCGTAGGTTGTCAGACACTCAGGGGTTGCTTTGATGTGCCGAAATTAGCTCCAACAGCCCCCGCAGCCCCACTTCGGCTATAACAACGTTAAGCTAGACCACAAATGGAAAAAGCCCTAAATGAACCTTGGAGCCTAGCACATTTTCTTACTCTCTCTCGAGACCTAGCCAATTAGCAACCCGCCGGGCGCAACCAAACCTGCTCATCTATGCATGCCCCCTGCACGTCCCAATTGCAGCTCTAAATAGCACTCTTAGCATTTTCATACTTTCGCCGCCATTCATCATTTATATTCCGATAATCCTCGGGGCCATATGGATCCCAAATCTCAGCCATGAATCCCCCTTTCCGTCGTGGTTCGAGCCCCATATCGCGCTGCAGCATGTCGAGGTAGGGTACGGCATCAAAGATAAAGTTAGGGGCCTTGCTACCCCAGTCCGTGGGATAACGCCATTTGCCAAACCGGTTATGCAGCACAGTCTTATACCGCAGCGCCTGCATTGCTTTCTCGTCGCCTATCGCTGTCGCGGGATCATTCGCCAGGAGCCCAGAGAAGTAGGCACTGACCCAGAGACCCTGGATATGCGCCGTGATGACGTTGCTGAAATTGCTGACCATGCCGACAAACGCCACATCGCGGAGCCGTAGGAAGCGCTCTGACGGGGGTACGATGAAGTGATGCAACATATAGGGCGTGAGCGGTGTCCAGGGTGTTATTGCGTCCGTTGTGTCGATGCCATTTTGAGATGTCAGTGGGACATAATCCTTGTTCCAGACTGGTTGGTCTTTGAGGCGCGGGAAGCGCTCGAGGATCTCTTTGTCGGCACGTTCAATAAGATCCTGTTGGTTGGCCAGGTCTTCTGCCGGGGCATCCTCCGAGAGGGCGTGCGGGAGCCCCAGCTGCTTGTCGATTCCTTCGGGAAGGAACTTCATGGGTGGCACGTGTTTCCAGCCGGTAACGGCGAGGAAAGCATCTGATTCCAGTTCTGTGCCATCGGCCAGATGTACCTTACCAGGGCTCAGGTGGTTTACTTCACCAACGTGGATCGAGATTTTGTCGCCGTTCTTGATCAGGTCGAAAAAATCAGTGTCATAGTTAAATATGCTAAAGCTGGTTCCTGTGAACATGGCGTGAGTCCATGGCTTTAACTTCGCGGTTTCTGGGTGCTTGTTGAATCCACCGAGCGTTATGACATCTCCTCCAAGTACGCTCCAAAAACCGTTGACGATGGCTCGGCCGATAGCAGTGCCGTGGAGAAAGTCGCGGATGCCACTGTAGCCACCGGCTTCACTGAAAATGCAGGGACTGAACCAGGTCAGGAAGCGTATATCTATGCAAACAGATTAGCGCAAGGTAGTGGAAAAAGCCGGGAGTGATGTGCGTAGTTGCCAGGCATACTTGCGAGCTTTTCTATCCACTTCTTCAACGGCGTCACAAATGGGGGTGACATCCAACATGGGCCACGGCCAGTTGCTAATTTTCTCATGTCAGTCTGGGCTAATATGGTCAATTTATTACAGTATATAGCACATACACCGGATTACCCAATTGACTTTCACTCCCGCCATGGCATAAGCATACGCCGCGTCCCAAGCTGACTTGGTAGCACCCAAAATAGTAACAGACTTCGCTGTTTTCAAAGTGTCCCTGTTCAGCATGAAATGCTTATTATGAAATATTGGCCCGCCAAACGTCTCTTGGCCATCAAAATGCGGCAAGAAGGCCTCAGAGGTCATGCCCGTCGCAAGAATGAGCCGGCGCACGAAGACCTTTGACTCTTCCTGCTTCGAGTTGGTAACCGTCAATATCCAGCCTCCCGCAACCGTGTCCTGGTGCTCTGCCACGATGACCTTTGTCTGGAGGCGGACCAGATCAGCAATTCCAAACTTAGCCGCGTATGCCTTGAGATAGGCATTGATGACTTGGCCGGGGATGTGTTCGCCGGATTTAATCCCGAACGTCGCGGTGTCCATGGGGAAATCTGGATATTCGTACGTGCCAATGAGATTGTTGCTTTTTAGTAACGGGTATAAGCGCTGGTCGCCCCATGTGCCCCCTAGTGAGGATTCGGACTCAAAGATCGCCAGAGAATCATCAGGACGCGTGCAGTGATACTGTTTTGCGGCACCTAGGCCGTACCACCCTGAATGAGGAACAATTCAGCGCGGTCTTTAACCACATATTTATTTTCTACCTTGAAGTGAAAAAAGGGTTTTCATTGCGATTGGGGTCAAATAAAAAAGTGCTTACCGGCGCCTATAACCGCGCAGTCTAGCGTCTCCATTTTTGTGCCAGTATTGGCCGTGACAGGACAGTGCTCGACAAGCGTTGTGATATCTGTTTCCTGGACAAAGCTGTCGTAGGGTTTGCGACTCGCAACCTTCTAATTGTGGAGGAGTTGGAGGAGTTGGAAAATTGGGACTGTGTGACAGATAAACCATGTGATCTGGGTACAGCGCACCCGTGGACAGAGACCAGGAATCAACCAAGTGGAAATCCCCCGAGAAAACCTGGCCAGACGATATGCAGCTATTCATCAACCTGGTTGTATCCAAAGAGGTGGGATACCTCATAGCAGCCGGCGGGTAGGAGTGTAGTATTCTAGCTAGCTAGTCAGGTAATGCAGCTGCCTCTAAGACTGCATGTTCAACGAGGATCCGAGGCTAAATATCCTAGTGAAAGCTGGGCTATGTGCCACGGACAGGGATAGTGAAATTTGAAGGCATTCCATTGCGAGTGGATTTCCTTGTGCAGGTATCCTCTGTATCAAACATACCAAACGTGGTCAAATGCCCTGCCCTAAACCTAAAGGCCTCGTATACATTTGACGAAGCGACGATATTCGGTCTTTCTGAGGATTATAATTCGGACAATATTCACCATCTAGTGCTATAAACCCTGTCAAGGTGGGTCATCGTGGAAACGGCCTCATGCAATTTTGTGTAGCAAATCCCTGTAGAAATAATTGGCGGACAGGGTAAAGGATCTGTTCTCTGCCATTCAAGCAGGAGCATCCAGGACCATGCAGCGGAAACGGCCAGTTTTCCGCACTTCCACAAGGTCCCACACTAGCCTGACACTAAACTGCTGTGGGTCGAAGGAAGCAAAAAGCTTCATGCGCTAAAGCATGGAATGAAAATAATATGGATGCGAACTCACAGTACGTAGTAGGACATTTTCAAGCTGTAGCTACAGTAATTGACGCCTCTTCACGGAATAAAATCGTTATTATAGTTGCTAGTACTCGATCAAATATGGTAATTTTTTTATTTTTGCCGTCTATTTTTTGGTTATGTACCGTCCTGCAGAATCCATGTTGGAATGCATAATCTTCGGATTAACCCCCCAGCCCCGGGCCCCATTTCGGGCTCCTTTCCTCCCCCACGCCGTCGAGGCATTAAGTTTGAACCTCTGATAGGTCAGCAAGAATTGATTGCCCGAGTTGACATGTCAGAAGGAGCCAAAATCGTCGCTCGTTTAGTTTTGTGGAGAACATGGATGTACAGTTCCTCCTTGCAGTTCGCGACCTTGACATTTTTTCTGGCATGCATGGTTCAATTGAGAACAGGGACGAAGGGCAGTGAATATCCCTTTTAGCAGGAAACAAAACAGGAGCACCGCGGCCTCCTTATCCCTTCTTCCAGTTCCTGCATATTCACCAACGTTCTATCCTAATGCCCTCATGCTAGTGACGAAACCTCCTCCCTCAGCAGCCTCAAAACGCCATGTCGCTACCTCCTCCATCTGATCCCGCAGCAGCCGCCGCTGCCGCTGCGGCACAGGCGGCTTTCCGTAGCTTTTCCACTGAAGCGTGGACCCTCCTCGCGGTTGCACTTCTGGTAACCGGTATTAGGACATATTCCCGGGTAGACGCCGTCGGATTCAAGGGCCTTCAACCAGACGATTACCTGGTTGCTGTTGGGGTTGTGCGTTTTCTCCCTTCCAAGGCTTGTGACTTGATGTTCGTTCTTTTTGGCCCTCAATCAATGGCTAATGCCCGAGCCTACAACAGACATTCTACGCCATTGAAACTGCTCTCGCATATTCTGTCGGAAATATAGCGAAAGGGTTTGCTAACAATGGCATGACGGACGAACAGCGGGCGGCTTTATCCCCTGACAATCCAGAGTACCGATTAAGGTAAGTGGGCCAGGTAAACCAGCTCACCAGTAGACGACTTGGACCTGGCTCATTTTTTCCGTGTAGGATTATAGGTTCCAAAATTCAGATCTGCGGGTGGACGACTTATGGATTGTTGCTGTGGTCGCTCAAAGCGTCGTTGCTAGTGCTTTACATGAGATTGACGGTAGAGGCCCCTCGGCAGTACATTCATCAACTCTTGTTACTGACCAACAATAAAATAGTTCGGCCTAAAGCGCTCTTACCGGATCCGGATATACATTGGCTTTGGCTTCATCGTTACCAGCTGGGTCGCCGTGGTTCTGAATCTCTTCCTTTCATGTCGTCCCTTCAACAAAAACTGGCAGATATATCCAGATCCTGGAAGTATGTTTTTCGTCAGGCACAAAAGAAACACCCAAGCGGCTAACTTCTCGATTCACACTTCTAGATGTTTGCCAACCAGCCATTTCCAACCAGATCATTTGGGTCTTCCTCGGGTTCAACGTCACCACGGATATGTACCTGCTTAGCATACCCATTCCCATGCTTTGGCAATCGAGTATCAAACCTCTGAAGAAAGTAGGGTTGATGGTCCTATTTAGCGGAGGATTGCTCGTCATGGCCTGTGCCATCCTGCGGGTTGTAATGATTGTAATAGTGAGTAATTTTCGCCATACAACATATTTCGGAAGTCCAACATGCTGACATATACGAAACCTAGGATCCAGTCAATGGTGCACAGTCAGCCGGGTCATGGGCCGTCCGCGAGACTTTCGTTGCGGTAATAACAACGAATTTGCCAATGATATTCCCTCTCATGAAGCGCTGGTCATCCACGGTCTTTGGCTCTTTAATCACTTCACTGCGCTCGAGCAAAAGGACAGGTAACGAAACACCAAAGGAACTGCGCACTTTTGGTGGTAGTAGTGGCCATAATAGTGGCCATAGACGAGGCCGCGGGCCCCCCACTGCAAACCCCATCCCGAATACAACATTCAGCGAGAGCGAAGAGAGGATTATGGACGAGTATAATATGCAGGATATGAAAAGACATAAAAGTGGTTGTAACAGTGGAGAGGTGGACTCGCTCCAAAAAGTCAACTGCACTGATCAAATCATCCAGAAACGTGTCGACTTCACCGTTGTTACCGAGAATAGCACCCGTGAGAGTCAACGTGCCTCCCCTGGCAATGACGATAATGGAGGGTTGCATACCGGTTTCGACTTTTCCAGCGAGTCTACGACGAGCTTCCGTACCAGCGATCGTGCCAATATGCGGAGCTCTTGATGAAGTTAATTTGGGCATAAACGGATCTGACATAATTTGTATATATTTTTTAAGGAAAGGTATGCGAGAACGGTAGAATGGCGTTGGTTCTTTATGTCTTTTTGTTTTTGTTTTATTGTTTTTCTTGTGCCTGCGCAGGTCCCGGCGACCCTATATGATGATAGACTTGTTTTTCTGAGATGTAATAGATAAAAATGCATATTTTCAATAGCATAGTGATCTGCCGGCATGTCGAATAGTTACCTAACTTGTTCCATGGGCTGATAATTGGTAGATATCTGGCGTTAGATAAGCGCTTCTGATCCTGATTTTGTATCTGGAGGTTTGGGTCGATTATGGCTCAAGGGCCATAGGAAACAGTGTATCGACCTGGAAGACAAGAATACATAGTACTGGTGGCTGGAGAGGCGAGGAAGAGGAAATAATGGTTGGAAGAGATCGGGTTGACTTCGAGTAGCGTATACTCTACATCCATCCCCGGCCCTCATATGTGAACAGATTGGCACCTCAATCCTCTCCTATCATACTGACCTGCCAAGCAAAAAAAACTTATTCCACCCGTTTTTTCAACCACCCAGATTAATTTGTCTATAGCCGGACAGTCCACCCCCAGAACATAAAAGGAAAGTGATAACAATGATGTAATATGTCACAGATAAAAAGATAATGAAACTAATAACAATAAAGGCCTTAAAGTTCTTCTCGTTTCTTCTTTTTCCTAATCATGGATGCGTTGAGAACGTTAATCATTGGAGTCGTTATTTGCTGGTCACTATTCGGCGATTGCCCCTCCCTGCAATTATTGCCTTCGAGAGTGGCAACTGTACAAGAAGAATCGCCGGTGTCTCCAGCATCTTTTTTTCGCTTTCTGATCAATCCCCCACTCAACAGGTTTAAGGCACCTGCAGATTGCTGCGTGGATATTTCAACAGGCTGGGATTCACCAATCACCGTTTCTCCATGATCGTTTCGACCAATTATGGTAGAGAGTTTGGAAATCCAAGAGTTCGTGCTTTCCATAGCTGCTTTTTCATTGTCAAAATCAAGTTCAACGAGTAGATTTATAAGATCTTGGTAATCCTTGTCGCTTAGTATTATTGCACCAGCACTGTTTTCGGAAGAGGGGCGGGTTGGGTGTGTTGGTGGATCTTTGCCCATGACATCATTTTGTGGTAGAGAGCCAATACTGGGTTCTTTCTGCTCCTGGGTTTGGCACTCTCCTGCAGCCGAGTTTCTACTTTGTTCATTTTGCTTTGTATCTGAAGCCAAAGATGTTGGGGTTTCCACTTTAGCATTGGCATTGTTACCAGATGTTGATTCGAGGTTCAGGATGGTTTGGATATGTGCTCTCTGAGAAGTTGAAGATGCCATGGGAACAGAGTTTAAAAGTCCAGGCGGATTTATGACCACCCACAAGAACCCAACCAAACGGCCAGAAGAACACTCCTGTCTATACGCCATCATCTCCCAGAACTGATCAATAGTCTTGATGCTGCGCCATTGTCCGGTGTTCGTTTCGTTTGTTATATCAGGTACTTCGTCGTCGAGCTCTAAGAGGAACCGCGCTTTCGGATCATCTGGAAAACGTGGTACTTGGCAACGGGGTGGCGCGTTTTGCGATCCACATATTTGGTGTAGAGGGTACGAATTGAGCCAGCGGGGTCGGGCCTGGGGATCTAATTTTGAAGATGGAGGGAAGAAAGTCCTAGACTCGAATTTGTCGCAACCTGGGACTATCAGGTATGCTGTTGCTGATGCGGTCTTCGCTTCAGTGTCGCGGTTTTTTTCTTCTGCCATGTGTCCATTCGCATCGACCTTTGTCTCAGGCTCGTAACGTCTAAGGATCGGGTCCACCACACGGCACCACCATTTGACTAACCCTCGATCATCTAAAATATGCTTGCGTGGATTTTCCACACTGCCCGGGAAGAGGTACTGATTTTGTGCGCGCGCAAAAAGAGAGAGAACAAGTCTAATACCGGGTCTCTGATGCGACGAGACAACATGCGACAGGAACGAAGTTGAAATACTACGCATCAATGATTTCGCGGTTGGTGGAAGCTTCAGCCGGTACAGATATCCAGTCGAATCGGCCTTGGAAACGAAGACGGTTGTGAGGTTCGCAGTAGTGAAAATCAATATCTCGATTGCGAAGATAAACAATTCGTCGCGATTGTCCCCCCTGCCATCCTCTGGCGCATCTGGCTGGATTGACACCGTAAGGAAATGATTTTCACAGGCCGTAGGCTCGTCATTTTGGCCAGGCAGGGGAGAGAAAAGCGCGGGACATGGCGTCGGTCTGGTGCCCAGGTGGCGGATAGTGAGCTCTACATATTTTGGAGTCGCTTGAGCGATAGTTGCTCTCAGACTAGAGAGACTATAGGAGAGCAATGAGACCATAACATCAACGGGGATCAAAGATCCCGCCAAGACACCTCAAAAAGGCCCAGCGCAACCGCAGCTCCTGTGGATGAGAGGGATAAATTTGGCTATGGCATATACATCGTGCGAATTGCTAGACACCCTTTCTTTGGCAGAATATTCTCGAGTATCTTGTTGGTTTTTCGAATCAACAGATCCAATCCATGGATGTCGTCGAGAGGTGTTTACATAATCAATAAAGGCTTGCCGGAAGCGGTTTAGTGATATCTCACGTGATATAGCCGAGGATTATTATATAATCCAGTCCCCATTAGTTAGTTAAGGCTAGTCCGATGAAACATACGCTTAACCCGATCGGTTATTATGAGCATTAACTTCTTTCGACCTCAAAACATCCATGTTTAAACACCGCAACGTCGCCAACAAGTTACAATGAACCAGTGTGCAAAACACTTAGCCCGGCTTCAGCGGTGGAAATGTGGAATGGCGGAGAGCTACCATAAAACTTTATTATCGCCTGGTTTATTGCTAAGTTATTGATGTACCGCAGTCTTTTGGGGATGTGTCAGTATCTGTGGGACCTGCTAGTTACGCGATCTTTCGTCGCAGACTGGCTCCTAAAAGAGGAAAAGCCCGCAAAGGGACTGCAATATTCTATCGTGGACAGTGGAAGGAAATATACTTGTCCATCCGGATCGAGCAAAATAGCCACGACTTACGATCCCACTAACAGAGTTTTCCAGAGCCCATTTTCGGTGATCAATGATATGAATGAATTCAGGTTGTTTCTTGTTTGCGGGGACAACTGAGGTCTTTATATGCCCATCGCCTGTGGCCTTGTCCACTTTTATGGATGGAGGAAAATCTGGATATTTTCTGGCTCTATGTTGGTCAGTCCATCTGTTTACAACAACGTATCAGATATCATCATCATGAAAGAAGGCATCAAAGCATTCATTTTGGGCTTCATTACCATATATGGAATACCCTTAGTGAGAAAAGCTCACTTTTTGTGATCCTTTCTACTGGAAAAGAGTCTGATCACCCAAATCGGCAACTTCTTCTAAACATAGCTGAAATGTGGATGTGTTGCATTTTTCAGACACTAAACTCTGTCCATCTTGATAAGTACCTGCCCGAGAATATTCAGAAGCCTTGGGCTGGACGTCATCTGAATGTTGCGTTGCCACTGTGGCAGTCATTTTCCAATTCATTGGAGGATAAGACAGAGGCTATGGGAGGTCGAGCTGCTTTTACAAGTTTTCTCCAATCTCCTAACCCAGAAACAAGAGGATGGGCTGAGAATTTAAGAGAAGGGTTTAATCAGCTAAGAAACTCGCCAGATTGTGAGATCAGGAATTACTATCAACGGCATATTTTTCGCTCTCTTCAGCTGGCAACTGATGCCCGACTTCGGAATGCAAAGAAGAATCTGGAAAAGTATCTTTCAGGCAAAGAGATCCCAGTTCATGTGACAACAACAAACCGAAACACACCATATGAAGGGCCTCTATATGACATCCGCTGTGGCATGTTTGCATTTACAATCTCCCAGGAATCTGATCTTAATCTAAAGGATAAGGATAAAGTTTTTGTTCAATTTCATCTGACAGACAGTAAGCATCCAATGATGTATTCTGCTCATGCACGAACAACAGATCCTGCCAGTCGATTTGCAATTTCTGTCTCCAGCTGCGACTCCAGAGGCAATGATTTTCTCGTTTGGTTAATCAACACAAGGGGAATAAAGGTGGTTTGCAAAATGAACTCTCTGGTTGACATACTTAAAGGATACAGCCTAGAAGAGAGAAGAACGTTTCTCAGACGCTGGTTTCCAATGAGTAACAGGGTAAATGGAAAGTGGGTTTCAGCGAGTGAGTATACCTGACGTGTATCCTCTTCATTATAATCTTGTAAAGACTGTTCATGTATTATATCAAAATTCCATAATTTTTTATCTGTTAGTGATATGGTTGTTTCCAGGTTTGAAAAGAGTAGAGGTACTGATGAGCTGGTTTCGTAAGCCTAGGTAAACTGATGCTGGGTAAAAGAGAGTAGGAAGCACAAAGGGAACCTAAGAAAGCGGGCCGCGTGGCCTAATGGTTAAGGCGTTGGTTTTCGGCACCAAAGATTTGTGCGTTCGAATCGCACCGTGGTCGTTTAAATTATTTTTTTCCCCTTCCGCTTCGTTTCATGTTATTTTTTAATTACACGTTAATTAATCCATGCCCGCCAAAAATTTTGAAACTTTCTTGTGCATGGGGTAAAATTATGCCTATTCTAAAGTAGTTTTGGCAGAGGATCCTGTCATGTGATCTTTAGTTACCGTCATCAAGCTCCAATAAAATAAACTGTGACCAGGCCAAACTTCTTTAGGCCTAGTATACTTTTATGAATTATTCAAAAATAGCAATCTTTTGGCAAGGGACTGTAGTACTATTTCTTTCCATCTAATATATATATCACAGTACACTTTCGTCTACGCAGTACTGATGGCACCCCGAAAATTCAGGAGAGTCCACTCGTGATTTGCACAGTAAAAATTATAAGGAAAAGGCCGCGTGGCCTAATGGTTAAGGCGTTGGTTTTCGGCACCAAAGATCTGTGCGTTCGAGTCGCACCGTGGTCGAGCAACCTTTTATTTTTATTTTGCATTTTGTTTCATTTATAAATGCAGAATCACAACACCAGTCCACTCAAGATGTACACACAAACAGCGTCGCGTCTTTCCCAAATCTTTGGCACCAGGAAATGCAGATGCTGATTCGTGGAGGTTTGACCTTCAATATCACTCTGATGATGATTCAATGCCGGGTATCTGAGGTACCGTCGCGAGAGGGCAGTCTGGAAATGATGGAGGTGAACACCCTCAGAAACAGAATATCTACCTCGATATCCGCTGATTTATATAGATATTCTATTGATGACTCTTCTGGAAAGACTCTGTATAAGATTCCAGAGCTTGCTAGCTAGCTATTTAGTGTGCACGTGAACCTCTTGTCATGTGACCAGCAGTTAGGTGGAGTAGGCTCGCCAACAATTGGCCAATTTCCATATTTTTTCTGCCATGGAGTGGTTTCATGCCACTATTTATTCATTATCCTTTTGCCCTAGCTTGACTGGTGTTTGCGGACATGGCACTTCAACAAAATAGAATGTGGTACCTGTACATGGTACTGTACAGCGTTATGGATGTCTGTACTACTGAGGTCGGTGATAAGTACAGTTGCAGCTGCTGGGACTTGCCATGCTTTTCTTGTTCTACACCGTATATTTCTCAGCGATCGCTGCTATCTCATTATTTCCCCAAGGGCCCAAAATGGCTGGATATACTCAAAGGAGGATATATATGACGTTAACACGGCAGATCAATACATTCCTGAGCCCAAAAAATGCCAAGGTCCAGGCAATCCGGGTTCGGCAGTCCCACTGTCCATGATTAATTGCAGGAGGCGCAATCGCGTTGATAACCCCTTGAAATTGGCAACTTTCCTCGGGTGAAGTTCCCAAGCATGTCACTTGAAGTACATATTCAATATCATATGCAGGGGAAGAAAGGATATATAAATTTTACTTATATACCCTTTCCCCCCTCCTCTACATCATCATAGCCCTATAACGCGTCTCCATTAATTCTCTGCCCGATTCTCTTCTGGAACACTTGTGTCAATTGAACATACTTTCCCTACTGATCACGAAAGAAAGAGCTAACTTAACCTCCGCGAAATTCCCTTTTCAATCTACTGTGTTCCCTTTCCATAATCTCTACCATGTCTTATACACCGGTTCGACGTATCGTCACCGGCCACAGTCCATCTGGTAAAGCCATCATCGATTCAGACACCCAGCTTACACCATACGACCCCTTATCCGCCGACTGCTCTCCCGCCACGACAGACAAACTAGCCTTCACCACAATATGGCGCACGGAGTCCTTCCCCGCCAAAGTCGACGGCCCCTGGACCGACTTGAACGGCTCGCAAATCCCCCTCGCCGACTTTGTCGGCACCACAATTCGCATGGTCGACTTCCCACCTGGACCAGGTTTCATGCATCGAACTGTCAGTATAGATTTCGGCATCGTGCTCGCGGGCGAGGTAATACTGGAGCTGGATAACGGGGTTAAGACAACACTGAAGAAGGACGACGTCGTAGTCCAGCGTAGCACTATACATGCCTGGTCCAACTTGACATCTGAGCCCGCCCGTATGCTTTTCGCCATGTTGCCTGCCGAACCTGTCAAAATCGGTAACCAGACTCTCGAGGCCACCGCGATCCCGTCACCTTCTGGCCCGTCGCCTTCTGCCTGTAACGGATCTGCCGCCCGCAATGGGATTTCTTGATGCGTACGCGCGAAACTTTGTTGGATATTTCGTATCTGCTGCATTCCTTAGACCCAGGTCACCCACCCTATGGGGCCTTTTGACATGACTTCTTTAATTTTTGCTTTTCAGCCTTTCTTCCGCCTTTCTCATTTTCCCTACCTACCACCTCAAGCCCATCTCCACTACGGAGTAGACCCTTGTTAATCCCCTCCCCGAGCCTTTTGAAAAGGCACTCACTTCCACATTTGCTAGATCAACCCTTGAGCTACTTAAGGAGATATCTTTAAAAAGATAGATTTTACAAAGAAACTATATTGACGAAATAACGGAATCCTAATCTTTTTCTTTTTCTATTCTTAATTTGACTCTTCAAATCAAATTTTTTAGATAGAGAAAATTTGCCTCTTTATTTTTTGACTTAGCTTTTCATCCGTCGATTACAGGAGATACACAAGGGAGTATCGCAAACAACCCCCCCGTCGTAGCGCATAGCACTGCGCCAGACATCCCACATGTATGTGCTGTACATGCATGTAGACTCCATTGTGCCACTCGACCCATATGGGATAATCTTCTCCAAATGGGCGACCTAATGCACCATGCCATGCCTCTGGTAAGCTCTAATGCAGGTCTAATGTAATAAAGTACGAGTTGAGTTGAGTGTTTGTCCTCTGGCTGCTTGTAAACATCCATGGATGTATGCATTCGGAACTACGTCGGTACAATCTTCGCGAACTACCAGGTGTGAGCGAGCTGGCAAGATAGGATATCATTTTTCTTCTAATGTTGATTTATTTATGACGAAAAGGCCCCTTTAAACCAATAGATAGAGGAAAGCGACCTCGTGAGTCTATCCTGTAAAAGGACAGGAGGCAATGTATATATGTGTCTATATATTCATTCGTAGGTGTAGCTGTAGATCTGGATGTAGATGTCTAGATGACAAAGAAAGAAAACCAGTAAAACACGAGCTAAACTCAAACCAAAACCAGAAACCAAAAAGAGACGCGTTGATTTATCCTATCTTAAGATATTTATTAATACTTACCGAACACGAAAACCCGAACCTAAAAATACCCCTGAACCGCCTCCAAATCATCTGCATTCACCAAGGCCACGCCCTCCTTCAACAGGGTCCTCCACACCTCATTCCGCTCGCGCGCTGGCCAGCCAGGCGTACCCCAATACCTAGCCCCAATCCCCTTCTTCTTCGCCGCCTCAATCTGTCCCCTCAACGTCTCCAACTGCTTACTATTCAGCCACAATGACTCCTCCCCTCCCTCCCCCTTCCCTCCCCCTGGCGGTAAAATAACACGATCCACGCCAATAACCGCGGCAAAACTGGTCGACGCAATTGGTGATATATACTTGGTTATCTCCTGAGACCCTTCCTTGTTGAGATTAGCCAGGGGCGCGTCGTAGAAGTAATCGCGGTTGGGGAGGGGCCCGACGAGATTCAGGGGTGTATTTCCCGTGCCGATGACGGTGACGGGGCCTGTGGTTAGGGTGTCGTTGTTGCGTAGGGTGGTGAGGTAGTTTGCAGCGCGGAGGGGTTCGAGGGCTGCGATTACATGTGGCCAAGTCTTGGGACCGGAGGTTTTTACGTCGATGAACAGGTAGAGGGTTTGGGAGGGGTCTGTGTCGTAGACGCCGCTATATTGGGGTGTTAGAGTTGGGATTGGGGTCGGAATGGAGGCTATACATATACATATGTATGTATGTGGACTAACTTTCTGGTGTCTTCGGTGATGTAAGGGTTGCGCGGGTTCTGGCGGCGGAGGACATCCATTATCGGGTCTATGTAGAGTGATTGGAGGGTGCGGGTTTTGGTTAGAGAGGATAGGTCGTGGCCGACCTGTTGGTTAGATTGTCAGTAGTCTATATTTATATCAGCGACGGACAGCGGGAGGGTGAGCCTACGAGTAGGGCGTCATCGTATAGCCAGACATCTGCCTCAATTGAGATGCAGCCGGCAGACAGAGCTTCAATGGGGGTGAAATTGTCAGCCTACAATCATTTCCCCGTATATATGTATATATCAAAGAGCATTCCTGACTATCAACGCACCGGAATAGAAGGGCAGGTCTCTCCAGTAGTCACTGTCAAGGTAATATCGCGTTAGCAAAATATGAAGCTCCCCGCGCAAACACAAGGCGCAACAACAAAAGTGAAAACCCGCGAGACAATAAAAACCATACTTATGAGAATGTACCGGAATCTATATAATATTCAAAATAATCCAAAGTTAGTTGAAGCATAATTGCACTCCCCATAACTGTTCAATGGAAATTGTAAAAATTTAGAAAGGAAATACGTACCGGGATGATCCCCCTCGTCAGGTCAGTCGGATACCCATACAAGTCACTCCGGTCTGTGTTCTTGAGGATATTCTGCAGCGTGGGCGAGCCGGGGGCAGCATCGACCTGGCGGACAATATCGAAGGACCAAAAAGCGAGTGCAAGGGCTGCGGCGGAGGAGGATGCGAGTGGGAGGTGCATCACTGCGGGAGGATATGGCGGCTTTGACGGCTATGACGGGAGCATCTGGCGGAGATAAGTATGATGTCTAGTAATTGTCTAATGTCTAATTGTCTATGAATAGGAATGAAGGGTTTAACGAAGGTATGGAATAATGATTGAGGTAACATTCCTCGGCTTCTTCTGCTGTCAAGCCACGCCCGCTGGACCTGGGCTGCCATTGGAGAGTTTGTTGAACGAGAATTAACGAATTAACTAGCCAAGAGATCCATTTGGGACTAAAATCTAGAGTTGGACAAAGGCGATCTTAGCCTCAATGAAGTTTGCGAGATACAGCAGAAAGCATGTCAATTTTATTCGTGACCTTTTCTTTCTCCTATTTTATGGTGGAAGGATTCAAAAGTCAAATTAAAGAAAACTATTGCTATAAATATCTGTATAACTAGATATATGCATACAATATCTAAACAATGGAACACACCGCGTTGACAACGGGGTTATTCGAGCCAAAAGAATGGGGAAGAGAAAGCAACAGACGCTATGCAAAACAGAAAGAGAAAGAAAACAGACAAGGAGAATGGAGTATAGAAGAGGAGAACTGCCAGGAAAACCGCAAAGCTACATCATACTATCGCAAAGGCCAACACAAAGGAAAGACAAAGCAAAAATGATAGCATCATCTCCAACTCTACAAGGTTTCGGGAGGATAAAATATAAAGAAAAAACTCTCCAGTCTGCTGCGGTAGGACAACTGATAAACGTTCAAAGTAAATTACCTTAAACATCCCTCACCCTCACACTCCCCGGCTCGCCCTGCCCCTCCTGTGACCCGCTCCCGCCCCCGCTTCCGCGCCCACGAAGATTCAAGTTCCCAATGCGCTGTACAAGATTGCTACCCACCGCATCCACAGCGCCCTTGGGAGCCAGCAACGTCGGGCCCTGAGCAGCCGTCTCCTGCACCTTGAATAGTTTGATGGCCGTCCCGTTCCACACCCCGACGGTTCCGGGTGTTGATCCTGATGCGGACCCCACTACCATCTCGCTGGCAAATATGAATCCCCATAGGAGGGACTCGTACCAGCCGAGGGACAAGGGGGACCATTCGAATAGGTGCACTCGGATGGGTGATGGTTCGGCTAGGAGTGCGTGGACTCGCGGCTCCTCGGCGAAGGAAGGGAGGTTGGAGATAAATGCTCTTGCGTCTGGGTTTAGGGATGATTGGAGGGCAGATGAGGGGATGTGTGGGGATATTGCAGAGATTAGAGTAATGATGGTGTGTAATGGTAGCTCGGGGACCCAGGACTCGATCTAGAAATTTTTGAAGTCAATAAATAATATATTTCTCGAGGCGCAACGTTACATATATAGGGGTCATTACTCACCCACGAAGTAGTCGGAACGAAGCCGCCGGAGCCAACAGGAACAGCCGGCGTATAGCTACTCAGGCTTGTGGTGCTATTCTGCCTCGAGAATGTTACCTGACTCGCAGGCATTTTTCCACGTGCCTTCTCGGACATTCCGCGAAGTTGGAGCGGGACATTTTCATCAGCAGCCGACGCGACTGAAGGGGCTCTGGAATGTTCATGGGAAGGAGATTGTGAAGGAGTATTTTGCGGCTCGTGTTCTTCTTCATCGGAATCATCTTCTCCAATGGCAAAAGTGCCATCTTCCGGCACATGGCTTAACGGTCGTCGTCCAGCTCCAGAGCCGTGATTGTCGTCTCCGGAATGAGAAATTGTCGGGCTCAAAAGGGCGTCGCTGGTGCCACTGCTTGAACTTGCTTTTCTTCGCTGGTTTTGTCTTTCTATCTCTTCTTGTCCACTTTCTAGAGTGAAAGTACGGAGGGCATCGAACCGGTTTGTAGACTTCAAAATAGCGTATACAAGCAAGGGATTTTCTAGGTAACGATTAGTTCATGTCCGGTGATCTATTTTTTTGGAATTACTCACTGCTATACTGGTGTTCCAGCACGGAGTTCACAAATTCAAGCAGAGAGTGGAGCAGTGTATGATTGGAATCGTTCGCGAGTAAAAAGCTAGGGGCGGACATTGACACAAAAAGTTGAATGATTTTGGAGCAGGTGGTGGCGGATAGATGCTCACAATAGGCGCCGATATTGTTGATAATAGCCAGCAAGGCAGGATATATTGCATCGAGTTTTCCCTTGCTTGTCGTCAAAAGGGTATGGATAGACTACAATACATAAGCAGTTAGCCAAGAATATGTGGGGAATGATAAAATTAGATCACTCACAATGATCAAGAAGTCAGCATACGATCCCCGGAAGTTTTGCAGTCGTATACTTTGCGGCAACGCATCTTGGGTTTCGAATTTCTTATTCAGACTCTTTCCAAAGTTTGGCTCAACACTGAGTGTCTGTAGAACAAAGATACACATTTTCACAACACCGAGTTTCGACGTATCGGTTTTGTACTCGATAGCATAGAATATGCAAAGAATAACAAAATCATGTGCACGATCTGAGTCGATTATATACGACCGGAAACGCTTGTTACATTGTAGTGCTTCCCAGAACAACATGATCATTTCTGGCGCCCATTTGACTGATTTTTGGCTACCCGGTAGATATGACGTCGTCGCTTGCATCTGTCCTCTCATTAGCTACTAAACGGTGAATTGGAAGTTTGGGAATAAATCTAACCGGCTGATTGAGAATTCTTGTCATGCCCTCGACTATGAATTGGAAATCCTGAGGGCGGTGTAAGCGACCATAGAAGTGACGATAGTAGTTCTTTGGAGGAGTCCCACGCCCATCTTCTGGAATCGGATAAAGAAGAAGGGCCAGAAGTAACTGTAGGCAATAGATGACAAGAATTTGCTTCGGATCTTTCCAGACAACATGGTCATAGGGTAACCTCCAAGGCGTTGGATTATATTTAATTGTCTATACGACCAGTTAGAGAGTGCTCAAGTGAAGGAGCTGACGATGTCAGCACTTACCGTGTTTAATAAGGAGCACAGAAGTGACAGAACCACTTGTTTGTCGGGACAAGTTACAAGGTATGTGATGGCCTTTACTCCTTTAACAGGGAGCAAACCTAGATGAGGTATTAACATTGACGCAATAGTGCATGAACCTGACCGGGGAGCTTACTCGAAGGCATATACATAGACTGGCTTGCTAACGTTAACAGGAGCCTTAATATCTCGCACCGATTGCTCTCTAATTCCTTATTCGATCCCATTGCTGCATTGCACCCAACTCCGCTCTGCCATATCGAGTACGACACTTTCGCCTTCGCATCCGGTATTTTCGGTATGGTAAATCCACTGTAAAACAGCAAATCCACCAAAGTATCAATGAGCTCTTCTGCCAAAGGTTTGGCATCATAGTAATCATTCCCATGGTCCTGTGGATTTGGCCGGCGCATTTCATCCTCGAGACCAGCCTCATCGAACAAGACCTGGGACGCTATTTGCGCATGTCGATGTTTCTTCCTTCTTCTCCCCCAGAAAAACCTCTCTTCCCATGCTTCTAAATTTTCCGATTCGTAAATGAAGGGAAGGATACGAGTGAGAACACGAATGCAGTTCAGCGCGTCTCTGTCAGGAGCGAGCTCAGGGTCCGGGAATGACGGATGGTTTTTGAGGACGATAAGGCGGGAGGTAACTGCTAATATTAACGTCTCTAAATTTGCTATTGAGGCATCGCGGGTTCGTCGTATATCGGCTGGAGAGAACAGGCTGAAGACATCTTCAGGGGACTCCGGGAGTTCCCAGAACTAGAATAGGATCACCAAGTCAGATTTCCAAACAACATATATACAGAATCTCTTGACTTCCATGAATAGCAATTATAGAATCTACTCACTCCAGTCCAATAGGAATCATCGGCAGCAATGCTGGTTTCCTCTGACAGTCTAAAGATGCCTTGTTTGAAGGCCAGCTTGGATTCGGAACCCCCCATGGCCAGGAGGGGAAAGCTAACGTGGCTGGTTGCTCTATAAACACATGCAATGATATGCAACGGATAATATCGCCAGAATTATGAGACGAGGAAAGTAAATTATTCAATGAACGTCAGCGCGACACATTGGAGCGGCTATTTAGTCGATGCCGGAATATGTAGGTTGTTGATACCTGCATCCGGTCTGGATGTGCATAAACAAGACCTGCCAAGGCCGAGCACCTAACTGGGCGACTCCGCAATATTTGCCTAGGTACGGAGTAGCTTGGGCGCAGTTTGGTGACAACTTCCGCCTGACAAACAATAAATATTAAGACTGAGAGAACCTCTTAGATTGGGAAAGGTAGTAAGCGGTATATTGGATTAATAATAATATAAAATATAAAGCTACAGTATCCTATCCCATTCTTTAGAAAAAGAAGAAAAAAAAGGGTTAAACAGAAAAGAAACTGATCCACGCCGCCCTATTCATTCCCATTGCGCCTTTTGCTTCAAATTCCGTGCATAGATTCACGATGATAAGTCACTTTGTCCAACGAGGGCCCATTATGGCCTGTAAACACTACTAGTAGGAGACATGGAACGTGTTTTTTCATATAGCCATTTGTTGGTAAGCACCGCGTTGGCATTTTTCCCGTTCCCATTCCCGTTTCTGTTTCCGCTCGGACTGGGCGTCGAGGGTACTCGCAATACGCTCCCTTCCCGTAAGGTCGACCGGCCCAAAGGAGACGGAGACCCAAAACTCTGTCTTCGTCGCACCTCTTTCGTGCCGTTCCCCACTGCTTTGTGAAATAACGGGCTTGGTGAAGGTGAATATGGCCGCCCCTCTTGAGATTTGCCGGTTGACTGGCTTCCAGATCTTCCAGAGAGTGGTGAAGGGCTTGGACTGATCGGACTCGCCTTTCGCGAGCCAGAAGATAATCGGTATCTCGGAGGGGTAATATATTTGGACCCAGGGGTAGCAGGCGCGCTGTTGCTGGGGTCGAGGCCGAGGAGGGACCGTTGCGAGGGTGTCAGGGGTATGTCGGATAAGTCATCCTTTGGGCGATATAGAGGGTATAGGGCAACCACGATATTTACAAGAAGGAGAAGGCGGATGGCAAGGAGAACTAGGTCGGGGTATGTTGGAATATTCAGAATGGAGCCCAGCCATACGGAACTGGTGTCTCGTTAGCATTCTCTGGCTAGTGGCTTAGTATCCTTGACACGTTGTATACCCATACCATTGTGTAAATGAAGTTCCGAAAAATCCAGAAGCTACTAAACAACCGCCATTCAAGGCGATCTTCTTAATATTCCGGTCTCCGAATGTAGATGCGTTTTGCCTTCGAACAATCTCCTTGAGCTGTGGGTGTCGCCATGTGCCCGGAGAGGGAGTGGGAATTGACTCGCTCCCTTGTAGCCTCGGGGTGGAGGGGAATGCTGGAGGTGCCATGCGACGCGGGTTGAAATCGAAACGCAATACTGAAAATCAAATACTGTCAGCCCAAGCTTGCAACCGACGTTATCGTCCATACGGTACTGATATCAAAGCTAGAGGAGGTCACTCACCTTTGAAAAGAAACCTACCACACTTACCTGTTGATTCTGCACAAATAATTATGTTACAGAATCATTGGCCTGCGGAACCAAAAAGATATGTTGCTGGTTGTAACTCACGGCCGCTGACCCGTCGACTGGGGTCATTGTTGTTGGCTGTTGGTCGGTGTGTCGAGATGAAACCATCACAACCGCAAGCGCGTTTGCCGAACTTAGCGCGCCATCGCCCCACAACCTGTTGACATCAGTTCATGGAGTTTACGCTGCATTTCAATGCAACAACCCGATATATCTTCCTACTCTTCATATATTCGTCATCTCCAGTTTCAGGTATTAGAAGTTGAAAATAACCAAATGCACGTGACATAATACGCTCCTCCATCCTGCTACAACCTCCACCCTTTCGTGCTTTTAGTGCAAGATTACCTTTCTATTCAATCCGGAAGAATCCCAAAAATTAAATTGAGCTCCAATGCAATAGAGCTACTCCGCCTCCGACAATGCCTCCAAGCGACGCTTCCCTATCCAAAATAGATGTCTTGTTCGCGGACATCTTCGCTAACTGGAATACCCATTCAACCCTGATAGCCTCACTCATTGCTGTCTTTCTAGGGTACAAGCTGTTCTTCTCGAAGGATCCTGATGCTCACCCTTTCTTTCTTGCCCGACAAGCCGTCAGAGCCCCCATCAGGCTGCCAGGCGAGTCTGCCGTTCTCCGTGCTCATGACGTACCCCACGGCTATCCGCTAAAGAGCGGGCTGAACGTGAAGGACCCGGACAAGCCAAAATGGACAGCAGGGCGCAACGGCGATCTCCGCGATATCTGGCGAGCGGCTCTCCGGGGCTCATTGGCGACCGACGGAACACCAGCAGGGAAACAAGGGAAATTCTATACTGTGCTCGGGAAGAACGTTGCGGAGCATAAGCTGGATGATATCTCCCAGGAAATAAATATCATTGGCCAGTACATTTATGAATCAAAGTCGCGAACAGTTGCTTTATACCTCCCGGACTCCGTAGAATCGCTCGCTACTATTTTTGGTTGGTTATAAGAGACTCTCTACTCGTGGCTCGTTGTTGGTAATCTTCACTAACAAATACTCTAGCTGGCGCATTTTATGGCTTCAAAATCGTTATAATTCCTCGTATGGTACCCTCCGAGAGGCTTGGGGCATACCTTGCGTTGGCAGGTGCCGAGCTCCTCATCGCGGAAGCTGGCACATTGGAGCCATCTGCGTTGCTGCAAGGAGCCCCTTCGCTGAGGAGCGCCATTTGGGTTGCAAACCATGGAAGCCGGCATATGGATTGGAGTCAAGTGCCAGAAGGAATTGGAGGTGGTATCGAAGTAGCTGTGTGGCACGAGCTGGTCAAGGACAAGAAGGCCCTTGTAGGGACAGAAGTGCCAGCTACTATTTCCAACACCCCACCACCCCCTATTGTCACTTTCTGGGCCACCTCAGCGGATTCTGGAAACTTTATCGAGTATTCACCTGCTGTATGAGATCCCGCTCCACTTCCTGTGTCTTTATCTAATTTATCCTAATTTATCATGACAGGCCTTGGTGGCTGGTATTGCTGGCTTAGGCTCCGTGCTTCCTCGGGGCCAGCACCTAACATCCTCTGACCTGGTCCTCTCCATCGACTCCCTAGCCCGCTCGTATCCCCTCTGCATAATCCTCGCCGCACTGTACGTGAATGCATCCGTCGCATTCAACTCCGTCTCTGGCGAACATGTTGATCTCGCACTGGCAACCGCCGGCATTTCTCCCACCATCATCATAGCCTCTTCCGAAACAATGCAGAACTACCACACGAAATACATGGCCCCTGAAATCGGTCCGGTAGCCAAGTTCGGTCGATTCCTGCAACGGCGATCTCTTGATGCCGGTACAATGCCTAGGCAGAACATGCTAACCCGCCTTGCCAACTTGGGCCCCACCGCCGAACTCTCTCTTGAAAATCTTCGCCTGCTTTTCATCTCTCATCGCATTGATGCGAAACCGGAGTACCAGCTTACCTCTGACCAATTGACGGACCTGAGAGTGTTTACCGGCGCACGGGTTTTATATGCGTTGACTGCTCCGACTGTCGTGGGTGCGGTTAGCCAGACGAATGCGTTTGATTACAGGAGACTACCCGGTAACAGCCATTTCGGAGCTCCGTTAAATAATGTAGAGATAAAATTAATCCACGATAAAGAGGAGGATGCCAGTAATGATAGAGGACGTGTTGACGGAAAGGTATGCATGCACATTCCCCCCCCTCTCTCTCCGTAATAAGATTTGTGTTTGCCGTTCCTCTCCGGTTATGTTGATGCTGACTGTCATATTCAGATATTCGTAGCCGGTCCCGCTGTCATTGGAGGACAGCGTTTCCTGGAAGCTCGAGGATACTTTAACGATGACTGTACACTATCTTTGTCTTAATATGCCTATCTGACTAGTTTATACTCACGATTATTTTTGAACTGTGCCGTAGCGACTTTTTGGTTTCCTTGGTTCGCTATATTTTTTCTTTTCACACCACTGTCGGGGTATATAGTCTAGATGACTCCTGTTAGTTATTTCCACAGTTACCTTGAATTAAGATATTGTCATAGTAAAATTGAGTACACCTACCGGAATTCGTATGTTCTATCTACACATATTCTCTAATAACTGCTCTAGTGTTATAATCTTCAAATGCCATCAGCGAGTATATGCTAAAGAAAAGGTAAAAAAGGGAGGTTGGTGGAGGCAAGTACACTTTACAGCGAACTTGTTATACACACACATCATCTCATAAGCTTGGCTAACTTCTCAAGACCTAGCAAAATAAATATATAAAGACAAAAATAAGAAGACTATGAGAAAATGAACAGGTCTAGTGTATTTGGTTATGGTACAGACGTTTAGTTTTATATAAAATCCACGATTCCTCCCTCCTCTAAGCCGGAGTCCCATCAGCTGGCGTTCCCAATTCATTTAACCGTTTCCTGAGAGCTTCGCTCAGCCTCTCATCATTCTTGATTTCTTCCACCTGCAGGGCCATCTCAATGCCCTTCCGTACAGACGGTAGGTCTACAACATTCCGCACATTCTTCTTCGGGTATTTGATGGTATCGATCTTTCCCCTCAACACCCATGTGCCCAGCAATTTCTCAGCATATGAACGGACATCACCTTGGGCGTCTTTGCCCTCAAAGGCGTCAAGAGCGCGAGCCGCACTCAATTCCAACAGAACGCTAACAATATTCGGATGTCGTCGTGGGTCCGGCTTCGTCTTAACCACGGGCGCATGGCCCTCAGAGTTCATCAGCATGGCAACGTGCTTAGCTTGTCTAAGCGCCTTCTCGACTTCCGGGCCCTTATACCCCGCTGACTCAGCCTTGAGACGGAGGGTTGAGAAGAGTATTTCCGCTAGCATGTAGTCGCCAAGTGAAAAGCCCGTTCGGTGAGATTGCTCAGCACAGTCGATGATGACGGAAGTCATGCCCGCTTCGCCGGCCTTGCGCACGATGAATTCCCAAAGGAGGAAGTTGGGCGTGCGTTTTGAGCTGTGTAGGCCTTTCAGAAGCGGGACCAGGGCATACCAATCCTCTGGCTCTTTCATTAGTTGAATGACACCTCGCACCATGTTATTGCTGGGTGTTTCGCTAAATTTTAACGGCCGTAGTCTGTAGGACTCATCTGTTTCGCCTCGGAGGGTTACGGTTATGGGGTTTTGGTCAAGGGTCGTGGTGGCATCTTCTTTGTATATGAGTCTTCGCTGGGCTGCGTTGAGGAACGCGGGTATAAAGACGCGTTCGCGAAATAGGGAGAGGAGTTCGTCAAGATTTTGGGAAGAGGTTGGTTTGAATGTTGGAATCCACGCTACATAGAGGGTTAGTTGCCGTTACTCAGTGCTTTTCAGAGGCTTTCAGTCGATGTATTAGGGGGGTTATATCTACCTCGTTTATATGTCGCTGAATTAGTGAATAATCGGGTCTGCCCTCTCCCTAGACCTGCCGCGTGATTGAGACAGCTCCGGCAAAAAAGCACTCTGTTCATGATGCTCTGCGACATTGTCACGAATATTGCAAAGCCTTCTTGCTCTTCAGAAAACGTACTGGCGGTCTGCGATCATCCGTAACAACTGCAGCAGGCCCTATCGAGTGCCAATTCCTCCTCGTCGAGTCGTGGGCCGCGAACAATTGCGAACAATTGGCAAAAAGAAGATTGACAGCGCGGAGTTTAGCTATGTTGAAGTTGAGATTTATATCGGGGTTTGTCGCAGAGCCGCAAAAAGACCACAGTCCGAGTCTTGGCATCGCGCACGGACCATGTTCAGATCTTCTTTCCGCTGCCATAAGGAAAGAAACATCTCAAACATACCAAATATCACTCGCAGTCTTATACTCGCACTCACTATTCAGCTGCGATTATGACCGCTCCAATGCCAGCTATGCGACCATTGGGCTGCTGGAACTCCGTCCGCCACGGATTGAAGGGCCACAACCTTGGTCGACGGTCTCTGTACACAATATACTCCCCTCCCAAGGAGAAGCTCCCGTTCCCTAAGAACCTGCCGCAGCAGTTCATGCGTCAGATACCAAACATTCATCGGCCTGACAAAGGTATGATTCTTTTAACTTACATGTTTCTCCCTGAGCTCCTTCTTCCCTGTCTTCGTAGAAGCCTATCTGGCCAATTCATCGATAAAAGCCCGCCGATGCTAACGTACTCTTATTCTATTATAGAGGTCGGAAGGAAAATAAAAGTGCCCCCTCCCCCACCAAGTAAATGCAGGACAACCACAGACCCCGTCGCTGCGTTTACGGAGGATCAGCTCGCCATCTACGACCCGACCGGCGAGAGAAAGGCCCTTTTCGATAAACGGAATCCCCAGGGCGTTAGAGTCGGGGACGTCCTGCGAGTTACATTCAAATCCGGTGACCCATTTGCCGGAGTATGCTTGAATATTCGATCCAGAGGGCTAGACACGTCGTTCTTGCTACGGAATAAATTGACGAGGATTGGATGTGAGATGTGGATTAAAGTTTTTAGCCCCAACGTGCAGGCTGTTGAGATTGTACAGCGGACAGAGAAGAGGAAGAGACGTGCTAGATTGACTTATATGAGGTACTTTTTTCCCTCTCTCATTTTTATTTTTGTGGCCCAAATCTCTTCTGGTTGGGGCCGATTTTGTAGACGTTTTGCTAACTATTGAAAAGGAAACCGAGACATGATATGGGAAGCGTAGAGGGTATTGTTCGGCAATACCTGAGAAATCGATCGCAACAGCAAGGAACAACTCAATGAGGTCCTGACGCGTAATAATAGGTGATTGTTGTTGTGGGAATGTTTGTATTGTATATTATACTGTCTGGTTATATGTGCCCACTCTGGCAGAATGGGTGCCAATTCTTTAACTTTTTTTATGTTGTTCACTGTTCATCAGCCCTGCCAAAATTTGTTCGTATATTGAATTAAATATCTGAATACACTTTGACTTCTTTTGTTCTACTGAAGATATTCCTCCCTTAGTAGTGGTGTGAAATGAGTTCTCTGCCAAAGGGCGATATCTTCCCGAATTAGGGTTATCCACCCCAGGTATGGAAGCCTTCTCAAGACAGGTAATAGGGGCATTCAAGCATGTATTGTCAAATCAAACGGGTAATAGGCATAATAGACTCCCTGCAGCATTCCATAACCATGACTCCCTTCAACCGCTACGTAGACCAATAAGCCTCGTTAGTGAACCTTCTCCAATTAACTGGAAATCGACCTCACTCTGATGTCACAGGTCCTGAGCCAGCCAGTTTACCCCCTCCTCCCCCAAACCTTGCTTTACTACTCCCCCGCGAAATGATTGCCCTTATATAAGGCGGGACATGGCGGCTTACGTCCTCAGCCATGGTTAATTAAATAATTGCCTCAGTTGCGGTCAATAATCCATTGATCAATTAATGTGATAACGATATACCCACTACCATCGCAAGCTTTGAAAATATGGCAACGTCGCGCGCTGCAAATATTTTGGAAACAGGTAGAAAGGAAGACGCCAGCATTATACAGGATGTGAGCAATCCGGCACGAGATAGGCGGAGATTTGCAGATCCGAGTGGTGAGACGATGAAGGCTTTGATATGGCTTGGGAAGAATGATGTGACGATTGGTATGTAGATTGTGCTGTACAAAATATAAGCAAGGGATATATATCCCTCTGGATTCTTCGGGGATGAAGTGAATATTCTTTTACTGATATGAGCTTTTGTGAATAGCGGACGTGCCTAAGCCCAAGATCATCGAGGACACAGATGTCATCTTGAAAGTCACTGGATCAACGATTTGCGGGAGTGATTTACATCTCTATCATGGTGCGCATACACATATCCTACTATGTCTACAGTCTCTACCTATTCATACAGGTACAATTTGCTAATGCACCCACATTCCAGGCTCCGTTGTCGAAATGCAAAAGGGAGACATCTTGGGCCATGAATTCTGTGGAGAAATAGAATCCGTCGGCGCAGGTATCAAGAAGCTGAAAAGGGGCGACCGCGTCGTCGCATCCTTCCAAATCGCCTGCGGTGACTGTATATACTGCAAGCAGAAACTCTCCTCACAATGCGAGCGTACGAATGCTAGCCAGTTGGAAAATGCGCTTTATGGATCGCGAACGGCTGGTTAGTAGTACACGTACTTTATTTACCCAGTCCACCCTCCCCCGGGGGGGGGGGGGGGCGATATCAATCACTAAATGTTAAATAAATAGGAATATTCGGCTACTCCCACCTCACTGGCGGCTTTGCTGGCGGCCAAGCTGAATACGTCCGCGTGCCCTATGCGGAAACCAATCTCCTCCCACTCCCCGCTAGTGTCCCCGATGAGAAGGGCCTCTATCTCTCTGACGTGCTCGCCACAGCTTGGCACTGCGTGGTGGACACGGGCGTGCAGGAGGGAGACGTCGTGGCGATCTGGGGTGCCGGACCCATCGGGCAGATGTGCGCTGAGTTTAGCTTTGTGCACAGTGCGGCCAGGGTGATTATCATTGATGGTGGAGCGGGTGCCTGGCGTTTGGACTTTGTCAAGGAGAAGCTGCCACGGATTGAGACGGTGGATTATTCGACGTTGCAGAGTGGGGAGTCGGTGACGTCTGTGTTGAAGGGTATGGTGGGTGATGGGCGAGGACCGGATGTGGCGTTGGAGTGTGCGGCGGGGGAGTATGCGAAGGGGTGGGCACATTATATTGAGATTATGCTGGGGGCGGAGACGGATACGTCGGAAATACTGAATGAGATGGTTACGTCTGTGAGAAATTTCGGGAGATGTGGAATTACGGGGGTTTATGTGGGTTATGTAAGTGGTTTCTCTTATGTATGGTTTGTGGGATGTGCGGTGGATGGAAAGTGAGCCTTGACTCGGAATGCTCTCTTTGCCACTGAGCTAGAGTAGAAATAAGGAACGAGAATATCAATTGCTGACTGTGATAGACCAATCACTTCAATATCGGCTCCCTCATGCAGCGCGGTATCCGATTGATCGGGAACGGACAGGCGCCTGTACAGAAATACTGGGAACACCTCCTCTCTCTCGTCGCAAGTGGCAAACTTGATCCGTTGCGAATGGTTTCGACTCGGGTCAAGCTGGAAGATCTAGATCTTGTTTATCGTATGTATGACGAGAGGAAAAAGGGGGTCCAAAAGGTGTTCGTGCAGACGAAGTTTTCAAAGGAACCATGTTTGGGGTCACCAACGTTGGTTGAATATGAGGAATGAATGAAAGGAATGCCGCACGCTTTGTGAGGGCTGTTATTGAAAATGAAAATTGAAAGAAAGGGAGAAAGATAGGTTTAGTAATCTATTTATTATTTTGTCAAATGTACAATATCTGCTTTTGGTAATTGGTTTAATATGGGTGATTAGATTAATTGTTGTTGAGAGAGCCAAGAAATGTTGAAAAGGCGGAGAGAAATGGATATAATGACAAAGGGACAAAGGGACAAAATAGGAAATAATTCTCCGACTGCATAATCAGGCAGTTGGAAGGTACACGATCACCTCGAGTCCTCCTTTGAATGGGGTCGTCATTGACTTGAATCCGTTCTTCGGATCATGTACGTAGTCGAAGAAGTCTTTATAGGCAGGTCGGAAACCGGCCGTATTATCCGTTATAATGAGGGCTCCATGTCGGAGTTTTGGCTGGACGATCTTCAAGACTGGAAGTGCTAGCGGTGTCCAGACTAGATGATTGGTGATAATATGTTAATATTCACAAGGTAGCAAATAAAGAATGGAGCGACATACTATCAAGAAGTAGAAGATCAACATTTTCCACCTTATCCACCTCCACAGGGAGAGTGTCGTTCAAATCCCCTTCCAACAGCGTTATCCACGGCTCAACTTCAGGCCCCGCTTCCTTCCAGTGTTCGCGAGCCCTTATGGCTTTCTCCGGCTCTTTCTCCGTGGCAATCACCTTTGCCCCCTGTCCAGGCGTGATGGGAGATGGAGATAGCGTAGCTGCATTTTGCCCAGCGGCCAGAGCCAAGTAAATGGTGGAGACACCGAAACTAGTGCCTGCCTCGACTATAGTTGTAGCACCAGTAGTCCGTGCCAGGAGGTAGAGAAACTCGCTTTTGTCAGCTTCCAGGGCGATGAATTTATCCTTGGTGAAATTGTCGTCCTGGGACGACCATGTCTGGTTCGTGAAAAGGGTGCGGAGCTTTCTGGTGAGGTACCAGAAGCGGACGGAAAAGCTCCGCTCTTGGGCTAGAGAGGCTGCATGGAGCCTTTGAAGAAGGTCGAGTACCTTTTGGCTGGCGACAAGGGGGGTTGGCGACATGATTGGCTCCTCTGTTTTGACTTTGGAATTGGGGGTGAGTAGTGGTACCGAGGAGCTGCTTGGAGGGCACGGGAATCGTCTTGGTCTTATATGTGTTTTGCAAGATTTGACTTACGGGCTCTGACTCATTGGATTTAAGTTCTAGTACTGTGCTGCAGAAAGAGGGGAATCATCAATGCTTCAATAGCGGTAAAGACTCAAGAAACCTGTGGTGCATGCGACACGTCTGGGCATGTGTGAATGCTCTCCTCAAGCTTTTACGTAACAGAACACTTGCTACAGAACTGACCGCCAACTACCGCGAGAGACCGCTCAGCATTTAGCTTGCTTTTGACTGGCGTATAGTGTTAGCCAATTGGAGCATTTTCGAGGCAATCCCTGGTCAGTTCATGAACTTCATGGCTTTCGGATGCCAATTCGCGGAAAAGTCTCAGCGGACCAGTTCGCTTCCAAGGTTGTCCTCAGAATTCATAACCGTGAAAAAATACTCTGCCTCATGCTAGTTGAGTCACATCGGGGAATACTTGAAGTGTCAGTCATACTTGATATCGTTGATATCGTTGATGTCGTCGATGTCGATGATGATGTTGACGATGAGAGCGAAAACGGAAATAAACTCCGCTTTCCCATCAGATAACCTGTCTTGGCGATCAGATAAAATTCTGCCAAGAAGCGACATCGGCAATTGCCACGTGACCATAGCACGATAATCTAATCTGATCTTCCGAATCCCCCGCGGCACAAATTAGTATTTCTTGTTTCTTGTTCTCACCCCACGGTTGGACGGAACATCTGCAGGTCGACGGCAGCACACCCACACAAAGCCATCCACCACCCGTCGCGGGGTATTTAGCTTACACTGTCTGAATAACAGATTGCTGTTGCTTGTGTTGTTCATTCAATTGAAAATTTGTTTAACTGTCGCCGAACTGGTCCCAGCTTGGTCGACGACTACAGCAATGTAAACCACGCAGAGGGGATATCAAGATACATAGCAAACCAGCCAATAGTTCACCACGACTATCCTACTGTACAAATAGAATATAACAAAAGGACACCATGTCGACCCTGTCCGCCGCCTCGACTCCTTCGTCGTCCAGTTCGATGACCTCTCCTGCTCCTCTCGCTCCAGCCGCGCCGTCCCGCCAGCCGTCTCTTTCCATTAAGCCGCTGGCCGCTGCTGGTACGCCTACGCCAGTACCTCTCAGGTCCACGTCCATCACAACAAAGGAATGGGTTATCCCCCCTCGACCTAAGCCTGGTCGCAAGCCAGCTACTGACACCCCACCAACAAAACGGAAGGCTCAAAATCGCGCTGCCCAGAGAGCTTTTCGCGAAAGAAGGGCGGCAAGAGTTGGCGAGCTTGAAGAGCAAATCAAGCAGATGGAAGAAGAAAATGATAGACAGGAGGCCGCACTGAAGGAACATATTGACAATATTTCCGGTCAGCTGGAACAATACAATATTGAAATATCATGGTGGAAGAAACGATGCCAGACACTGGAGGACGGTCTTGCAGCGGAGAAGCAAGCTAAGGAAGAATTGGCGCAAAGGGTTCAGCTAGCGGCGCAAGCATCCGACATCATGGGGATGGTAGCTGCCTGTGAGAACTGCTCCTCAACACGATGCAAGTGTGTCGAGGATGCTTTCGGGCTCTCTAACCCTCCCGCTGCCCAGCAGGAGGAGACGACCCAAAAGAGAGCACACTCCCCACACCAGATGGATGCATCAAAGCGCCACAGGCCAGATTCTAGGGTCAAGGCAGAAGCAGAGGAATTGGAAACCGATTTTACCTCTCTATTCTCTACAAACCGCGACCGTAATGTTCGAGTCACTGAAACGTCGGTGTCTCCCTCCAGAGCCATTGACCCCTGCGGCTTTTGCCAAGATGGCACCCCGTGCATGTGTGCAGAAATGGCTGCTGAAGAAGAAAATAATTCGACAGCCAACACCAACAAATCATCCGAAAGCAGTAATAGATTAGCAATCCGAAACCTGTCCCAATTTACCCCCCCTCCCTCTGAAGGCGATGTACTATCTGAACCCCTTTACTCAGCAAACACAAGCAAGCCCAATAATCCATGCATCAACGGGCCCGGAACTTGCGCGCAATGCCAGGCCGATCCCAAAAGCACACTCTTCTGCAAGAGCCTCGCCGCTTCTCGCGCTAGCAGTAGCACCGCTGCCACCGACTCAGGTTGTTGCGGTGCCGGCGGCCCAGGCGGCGGATGCTGCCAGTCCCAGTCCCAGTCCCAGTCCCGGACTTTGACACGGAACGGAGATCGCAGCCAAACCCAAACCCAAACCCAACTTCAAAGACCTAATAACCCCACCTCATCCCCATTATCATCATCAACTTCGTCAGCCCACCACCAACCCATCACCCTCTCCTGCGCAGATACCTACACCGCCCTTTCGCGCCATCCAAATTTCGCCCGCGCCACGGATGACTTGAACACCTGGCTGCCACACCTGCACACCTTACCTAATCCCCGAGATCTTCCGCTATCAAATTATGCTGGTCGACCGGCTATGGAGGTCGAGGCGGCGAGTGTTATGGGTGTATTGAAGTATTTCGATAGGAGGTTTGCTGACTAGGTTAGACTAAGCCTAGCTATCGAGCTTCAAAAATTTCAATAACAGTAGCTGCGCGAGCTGGGCTCTGTTTGCAACTTCTTTAAGTTCTTATTTTCATTCTTGGTTAACATTTGGTCTAGAGACGCTTAGGATAGATATCTATGAACGTTGATCATGTCATATATATCCTGGAAGCCCTCTAGCTACGTGTCGGATGTCTTCGGTTTCTTAGTACCTTTGTTTAAATCGCTCCGCCCCGCTCACCCCTTATTCCAGCCCACGCCAAGGCGGAACCTGTGTACTATAGATAAGATTTCAACAAAAACTCAATATATGGGAAGCAAGTGAGGTGTCTTAGCTTTTATTTTTTTGTTTTGATGCTGTGGTTATTATTGTATTTTCATTTTCTTTCCCCAAGCCCCTTTTCTCCCTACACCCGTTATCCTACTGTCAATATCCCTACTTTCGCCACTCTGGCCTATATATCTTTGTCTCCTTTGTTGTTAATAATTCTAATGTTAATGAATTCACGTATTAATTTTTGCCCTGTCTTCTCCCAGATATATTTATTATGTGTATAAGGGGAGAGTGTGAGAGGTCAAGAGAAGCATAGATATTAATATTATCAAAGTTCGCCTATAAAAGTAAAAACATCCTAAATCATAATATATCAAAATGGAAATCAAGTCGAAAGGGTAGACAGATTGGGTAGACAGAGGGAACGGGTGGGGAGCATAGATAAAGGGAAAAAGAGTAAATCTCAGCTACATCAGTTTACGTCATTGGTTCTGCTAAAAGAAAGAATCAAAAAGAAGAAGACAATAAGAAATAAGAAATAGAGTAAATAATAGTACATGGACACAGATTCGTACGCACAAAAAAAAGGGGCGTAAGTTTGCGCCTCCTAGGCGCAGCAATTACGGCTGTGGTCGTTTTAAGGCGGTTGATGTAGGCCTGGATAAAAAAGAGCAGGGAAAAGAGTAACATTCGAAAGGAGATAATAGGAGGAAATAGGAGACGGGAGGATTTGGATTACACGCGGCAGCGTATAATCTCTCGTTTATTATTTATATACACCAAGTTTCGTTTTCCTGCTGCGGGATGGGTTGGGAGAAAGGGGCGTGTAGGTCGCTGGGTTATAAGGAGATAGACGACGATGACTTGAATGTGCCGAAGGATACCATAGACATACCAGCTGCACGCATGCATATCAGCAAGGAGATACAGACACTGCACAGTATCCAATTTTGCCATTAAAATGCGCCTTTGGTGGACGCACTCCCCGCCCTCCCACCCGCAGACTCCAACGCCAGCCTAGCCCCACCGGGACCCGCCACCATCTCATCATCCCCAGTACCCAGCGCAGTGCCCAAAAGGCCCGAACCCCACACACCAACAAGCGCCCACATCCCCAGTCGCCAGCCGCGATACAGCCCCTGCACGCCCTGTCCCTGCCGGCGCTTCTGTGCCCGTCGGCTTACCGCCGTCCCCTGTGCTGATGACGTCCGGGACGATGATGATGACTGTGCGCCGTGCCGGGCATATACCTGCTCGAGCTCGAGGGCGTGCGGGTTCGTACCTTCCTCGTAGACTATGGTCCACATCGTGCCGATTATGCCGCGGTAGGATTGCGGGGTGGGGACGATGGTTTCGACGACCGCAGGTGGTGCGGATGATTTCTTTGTGGTAGGGGGGAGCGGCGGGGCTGTTGTGGAGGTCGGGCTTGGGCTTGGGCTTGGGCTTGGGCTTGGGAGGAGACTGCCCTGCTGGCGTAGGGCTGGGGAGGTGAATGTGGCTATTTGAGCGCGGCGGAGGACGGTTTCGAGAGGGAAGCGGACGGCTAGGTCGAGGCATGATGCGAGGAAGGTGAAGGCGCTCCAGGATGAGGGGTTGAGGACGGGGTCGAGGGAGAGGAAGGATTTGAGGAAGAGTGGGGTGGCGCTGGTTAAGAGATTGGGAAGCGTCGAATTTAGAATTGTAATTGGGAGGAGATGTGGTGGGATTAGGTAGCTGGGAGTGGGGAGGAGGCGGATGGCGTGGCGTAGTGATCGTGGACCCTGGTTTAGCGGGGCGAGGATGAGATATGTGCGTGTTGTGTCGATGGGTGAGAGGAGAATAGCGGAGAGCGCGGAAGAAATGCAGGTTAGCAGTAAGGAGGAACCGGGGGATGATGATGTGAGAATATCAGGCTCTGCAAGGGAAGAGAGGCCTTCCTCCGGAAAAGCTAGGATAGCTGATAGAAGACTCCGGATAAAGGTATTGAGGGTTGGAAGAAGCAGGGAATAAACGAATGACGAATTTGACGCTTTCCATAGCGAAGTAGGGCCACTGGTACCCCAGAGCTGGGCCAATACCTCGAACAGAGCTGAGGGATCTTTGATCTTGAGGGTGTTTTTATTAGCGGGAGCAGAGGCAGATGGTATATAACCACGCCTGTCAGTGATGCGAGGCCTGGAACGGCGGTTTCGGGAAGCCGGTGCAGAAGGAGTCAGAGCGGCATCAGATGTAAAATAACTGCTCTCGTCATCTGACGAGAGTGCGGAATCCTATATCACATCCCACGTTAGCAGATGTACCCTATATCTTATTATATACCTAGTGGATATATATAGGCAGAGGTTACCGCCCAAAACATACCTCCTCATAGTAGTTGTCCCGATATCCTTGATCCGGCCTTTGCCTCTCGTCTCTACCCGCCAAATCTGCCTGCGCATCCTGCGCAACATATACCTGCAGAATAGTCTTTGCAACCTCGAATGGCTGGGCCGTCAACACGCTGCTATACCTCCATAGCGCCTTTTCAATCAGCTCCTTGATAGAGTCTGATATCGTCGGGGACGACTCCCCCAAGTATTCCGAGTAGTCAAAGTCCGAGAAGATCTCCCGCGTCGAGTTTCTAATATTCGCCTTACTAACGAGCGCGTTGGAAACTGGCAGCCCAGAGGCGGCATTTGGGGGAGACTTGGGCAAGCCGATGGATGGCGGGACGTAGTATGGACGGAGCGGGTTTGGTCCTTCAGAGGACGAGCCCATGATGAGCGATGGAAGGGCGTGTGATTATTGTCTCAGCCGATTGACGGGAAATCAGCTTGTTATTTATGTGATATATGCTGGTTGTTGTTTGCGAGAGTATTATATATTATTGTTGGTTGTTGGATGTTGGATGTTGGATGTTGGATGTTGATGATGAAATTGTTAATTGATTGTTGAAGCTCCTTGTTATTTTTTTTGGTGCTCTTTTTTCTTCTTTTTTTGCCCATCGCCGCTCTCGGTCCAAACCGCGCGGGCTTTAAAACATTTTATTATTTAAAACAATTAAAATAATTATAAGCAACGACATTTCTCCCCGCAGACCCCAGCAACCAAAAAACAAGAGGTATATTTACCCTCCAGCAGCCATTTATTCTTGAAACCCCGAATATTCTCGTTAGACAGCTCTCTCCATGGCCATGTCGATATGCAACGGCATAACCCGCCAGTTACGCATCTCCGCATCGCATCTCCTCAAGGACTTGAGACCTCTCGTTCAGCAACCGCTAAAATGCTGGAATGCCTCTATGACCTTAGGCTCAAGGTCTTTCAATAGCGGAACCCAGGAACACTCAGTATACCTCAGATCGCCGAGTCTACGAAGGGCTGGAGTAAATGCGCAATGTCCGCAAAATGCGATCCGGGCAAGACGGAGATTTTCAGCCACCACCGTCGCATCACATGGGCATATCGACCCTCCCAAACCAGGAGAAGAGTGAGTGATGAGATCTTTTGGATGTAGCGGATACATACCCTTTGAGTGAAGTTTGAAAAGAAGTTTTCAAAAGAGCTAATAAGCGTCTTGTCTCTGCCAGGCTCAATGTAACCTTCATTGACAAGGACGGGGAAAAGTACAATTTCCAGGTAGCCAAAGGCGACAACCTGCTTGATATCGCCCAGGCGAATGATCTAGAGATGGAAGGTAGAAAAATAAATTCCTCCCTCACGGCAATAAACAACACTACTGTTGAATATTCCGGTTCCTATTTTGTTTCTCATATATATATATAAATATATGCCGGACTAATATAAACTCATATATCCCTAGGTGCCTGTGGTGGATCGTGCGCATGCTCAACCTGCCATGTTATTGTGGAAGATCCCGATATGTACGATAAGATGGAAGAGCCCGACGACGACGAGAATGATATGCTCGACCTTGCCTTTGGTTTGACCGAGACCTCACGCCTGGGGTGCCAGGTGAAGATGAACCCGGAGCTGGATGGGCTCGTTGTACGACTACCTAGCATGACGCGCAATTTGCAAGCAAGCGATTTTGAGCAGAAATAGGGACGGGCTGAGGGCTTGATGCGAATTGGCCGGGAAAGGCATATATGATTCTAACCAACTCCTGGATTTCTTAGGGGCTTTCAATTTTTTTTTTTTTTTTCATTTCTTGATTCATTGCTATTTTCGGCATCTATGGCAACCCATCTCCGCTGAGCGCGACAAAGGAACAGGACAAGTCATGGCGGAATTTCTTCTTGCGCTGTATATTTGATTGATCATCGCGGATGTATATACTCGATATCTGCGACATTTGTATTATAAATATTCCCCCCATAGACAAGCACACAGAAAATATTTTTCAAAAAAAGACTCAAAAACCAAGAACGCCTATTTTTATACCCGAACAGGTTCAAAAGAGAAAACGCATATAGAAACATAGCTAGAAAATTATAACGGAAAGGATATCCATGCCTCATGTCTCATGCCTCTTCGATATTTAAGCTCTTCCCACCCTTCCCGTTAATCAAATCCAGAAACCCCTGCTTGCTAACCTCATTTACCGCCTTCTCCCTCTCCGCCATCCCAACAATACCCCTCTTTCTCCTCTCTTCCCTCGCCAACTCCTCTCCTCGCACCTGCGCCGCCCTCACTGCATTGAACAGCTTAACTACACCCCTCTGGGCAATTTTCCGCAGCCGCTTCTCCTGCTCCGCCGTGTCTCCAGCCTCCCCCCTCTCCACACCAAGGACATCTCGTATCCGTCCACGCTCCAGCTCCTCCCGTTTCTGAGCCCGCAGCTTTGCACGCGCGCGGCTCTCGAGCTTTTCATTAGCGAGCTCGAACGTAGTTTCCGCAGTAGATCTGCTTCGCGACAGTAAAGGGTCTGCGCGGGCTGCGGTGGGTAGTTTTGTCGAGAGGATTTTGGAGATAGAGGTTGAGAAGGCCGTGGGGTCGTTGCGTTTGGAAAGCTTCTTGCGGCGGGTGCTTCTTGACTGGTCTGTGCCGGACATGGAATCGTCTGAGTCTAGATCGGAGCCGGAGCCCGAGCCCGAGGCGGCCGAAGATGCGACGTGGGAGTCTGATTCTGAGGCTTCATCTTCGTCTGCTGGGCGTGATTTCGTAGCAGTGGCAGTAGTAATGTCCGCCTCATCATCCGAGTCTGCTGGAAGCTTTTGCTTCTGTACCTCTTTGCTTAATTGCTCTTCCTTATCGCTATCAGAGTCTTGTAGATTGACTGCGGTAAACACTTGGTCGTTGTGGTCTGAGTCGTTTTCTTCATCCTCTGAGCTGCTGTGGTATGCCCGCTGTTTCTTGAACTTCTTTTTCGGTTTCGAGGTTCTACCATTCATGCCATCTTCGACCTTGCGCTTCTTGAATGACGGAGGAGGCATTGAGAGAAATATATCTATCGTATATATCTCTGTAGAATGAGGGGTGGAAAGGTATTTATTCTATTCAATACATCAGATAAACCGAGAACTTTCAATTGTCCAAAGCGAAATGAAAAATTCCGCCGAGAGTTCGGTCGGTCACCTGACTTCAGCACAACTTCCAGGGTTCCATCGAATTTCCTCCGCAACAAGAACAAACTCAACGAACTGCACGAGCTACACGACGTCACAGCTTCAATATATCTAGGGAAACTATCCCAATTTTACCGGAAGAAAATCTAGTTTTGGGACAGATATCAGTGCAGAAATACCCTATACTCGACGTTTCAACTCTATCCTTTGCCTCCCGCTGAACCAGTCTACCTCCTCTCTCCACAGCTTTCCCCGCGATGGTCCTTCAAGACCTGGGGCGGCGTATCAACGCCGCCGTCAACGACCTAACAAGGTCAAACAATCTCGATGAACAGGTAGCCTCTTTCTCTTTCGCATAATAATTAATATATAAGTCTTGAAATGATCTCGTTTCTAACTCTACTACAAAGGCGTTCGATGCTATGATCAAAGAGATATGCGCTGCGCTTCTATCAGCCGATGTCAACGTTCGCCTCGTCCAGTCCCTTCGCAAATCCATAAAAGCCGCCGTGCCATTCTCCTCCCTACCACCCGCTGTAAATAAGAAGCGCCTAATACAAAAAACAGTATTTGACCAGCTGGTGGCTCTAGTGGACCCCCATGCGGAACCCTTCAAGCCGAAGAAGGGGAGGTCGAATGTTATCATGTTCGTTGGCCTACAGGGTGCGGGTAAGACGACAACATGTACGAAGCTGGCTCGACATTACCAAACTCGTGGTTTTAGAGCGGCTCTTGTTTGCGCAGATACTTTCCGTGCCGGTGCTTTCGATCAGCTTAAGCAGAATGCGACAAAGGCAAAGATCCCCTATTTCGGTAGCTTGACACAGACAGATCCCGCCGTGGTTGCTGCAGAGGGTGTAGCGAAGTTTAAGAAGGAACGTTTTGATATCATCATTGTCGATACAAGTGGTAGACATAAGCAGGAAGAGGATCTGTTTACAGAAATGACCCAGATTCAAACGGCGGTAAAACCGGATCAAACCATCTTAGTCCTTGACGGCACTATCGGACAAGCGGCCGAATCCCAGTCCTCTGCATTCAAAGCTACAGCAGATTTTGGTGCTATAATCATCACCAAAACCGACGGCAATGCTGCGGGTGGAGGTGCTATCTCCGCCGTCGCCGCGACCCACACACCCATCATTTTCCTTGGAACGGGAGAACACATGCTAGACCTGGAACGATTTGCTCCAAAGCCATTCATCCAAAAGCTTTTAGGCATGGGTGACATGGCCAGTTTAGTCGAACACGTCCAGGCCGTAACGAAGGACTCTGCCACTGCCAAAGAAACCTACAAACACATCACAGCTGGCATTTTCACGCTGCGCGATTTCCGCGAAAACATCACCTCCATCATGAAAATGGGACCCCTCTCCAAAATCTCAAGCATGATACCAGGCCTATCAAACATCACTTCAGGTCTCGACGACGAAGACGGCTCCCTCAAACTCCGCCGTATGATCTACATCTTCGATAGCATGACCGCCGCCGAACTCGACGGCGACGGTAAAGTATTCATCGACCAACCTTCCCGCATCGTGCGCGTGGCATGTGGCAGCGGCACCACTGTCCGCGAAGTTGAGGACCTTCTCTCCCAACACAAGATGATGGCTGGAATGGCGAAGAAGGTTGGCGGGCAGAAGAAGCAGATGCAGCGCGCGCAGAATATGCTCAAGGGCGGTAATAAGGAGCAGCAGATGGCTGCTATGCAGAAACGCATGGCAGCTATGGGTGGTGCGGGCGGGATGCCGGGGATGGGAGGTATGGGTGATATGGCGAAAATGATGCAGATGCTGGGTGGTGGTGGAGGCCCTGGTGGTGCTGGTGGAGGCGGGATGCCGGGATTAGGAGGTATGGACTTGCAGAGCATGATGAGCCAGATGAGTGGGTTGATGGGAGGAGGTGGTGGAGCCGGAGCTGGGGGTGGCAGAGGGAGGGGAAGATAATATTTCCTACTTCTCTTGTTCTCTTGGGTTTTCGCAATCATTATTTAAATATATGGGGTTCATTTCCCCCCCTTTGTTTTCGTCAGGGTGTACATTTTTTATTATTATTATATGATGATACATATGACATAGAAAGAGGCGTTAACGGAGCGACCTTCAATTTCTTTTATTTTATTTTCCCCCCATTTTTTGGTTCTGTCTGTTTTGCTGGGTTTCTTCTTTTGTCAATACATATGATACTTTATTTAACATTATTCCGACTCGAACGCCTGCCTACTCCTTTACTTACAACGTTGATGTGTACTCTATGATACAGTTGCATGCTCAAATTGGCTTACTCCAGCCAGTTACATAGCTTCATGTGCGATACAAAAGATACCCGTTTTATCTAATTCTTTAAGCCTGTAGACCGGGGGCAAATACCAGCATCCTTTAGCATACCTTCCTAAGCAGCTGGCAAAGAGACAACCTATAATCGCACCGATAATTCTATAAAATAAAGAAATACAAAAAGAATACATACATCCAATAGCGAAAGGGGGGTGTCCATTCCCTCCCGTTTCTGCCCTTTCTAAACCTCCGGCCCAATCTCCCGCTTCAAGACCACCAGCACCAGCCACTTAACCGCACCCACAGCCCTCTTTATCAAGGGTTTCACCAATACCTCAGCCTCACCCAAAACCCTCTTCACCTTATCCACCATAGTCCCGTCACCAAACCTATCATACACAATTTCTCCAGGTGGCAGCACGCGACTCTGCCCTTCCTCCCACACCAAGGGCGTAGCCAGTTTATATTCCCACACCAGCTCCTCACCGATATACAAAGAATACCTCAACACCGAATTCCTACCGTTCTCAACGTCGATATTGATTACGCCCACCTTGTTATTACCAGCTGGCAGGTATTTGATCAAGACATCTTGATTGTCTGTCTGTAGATAGCAGTCGAAGGGGACGTAAAACATATTGAGAGGACCAGTGCAGAATTCATGAATACCCATACCGTCCTCAAGGCTACTGCCGCCCTCATCTGCCTTTGACCCTGTCGTCGCCGCTAGAGACAGATCAGGAAACCTCGTCGCGCCAAATTCATGTCTATCACCACTCAGCAGCACGACGCGGATCCCCAATTCCCGCTCCGCGCGCCAAATAGCTTCAAAAATCCGGCGCCGTTCACCCAGGAACCCGCCCCATGTGTCTTCCGTCCCGATGCGCCAGTTTTTCGTAAACGGAACGCTGCTGGTGACTATTTTCCATTCCACGCCGGCAGGTTCTTGGCGGGAGATAAATGCAAGGAGGGAATTTAGCTGCGCGGAACCGAGCATTGTGGAATTTCCCTTGAGTGGCTCCGAGCGGTATGTGCGCGTATCTAGCATGAAGAAGGAAGCCGGACCATTTGTGAAGGAGAAGTAGGTGGTGTTGGAAGGGATGGAGAAGGAGGATTTGTCAATTGGTGGGTTAATGCTCATGTGATAGTGGCGGTATGTGTCGAATGCTGCTGGATAAGGGTCGGTGATGTTTCCCAGATGCCAGTCGTTTGCGATTTCGTGGTCGTCCAGAGTATGCAGCCAGGGTATGTTGATTGCGGGTTCCGGGCCCGTGTGCCATGATGGAGACGCGTAGACTTTGCGGTATTCGCTGCGGTAGTCGGAGATGGAAGACCCCCAGCGGAAAGGGACGTCGATGTAGATGAAATCGCCTAGGAAGAGCATGAATGAGGGACGGGAGAAGGACGGGAGCTTTGACACGATCTTGGAAATAAGCTCGAGGCCGTAGACCTGTAAGGGGTGGTTAAGAGGATTGTATGGGAAGTTCGGCTTTATGCAACTCGAACTTAAGAAGGTGAGTCTGTTTGCTGCTGCGGAGCCTGGAGCCGCCGCTGTAGTAAATTGACCGGACAGGCTATTTGAGAACGAGTATCGATACTCCATTGAGGGTTGGAGTCCCGTCAAAGCCACTGGGTGCGTATAATCGGTGTCATTGCTGAGAAGAGATATTATTCCCGCTTCAATCAACTCGCCTTCCCGACCGTTTTCTATTGCCCTGTAAGATATGTGGATGGGAAGTTTTGCGGCATCGGGCTCGCGGATGAGGATGTTGGCAGTTGTTGGTGATACATATCCAACTCGTGAAAAGGCCAAATCAGTTGTAGAATACAGGTAATGGCCCCGGAGAAGGGTATCGAGAGTGGCCAGACCCAGTAATATGTTAACCCCGACAGTCGCCAAATTGGCGTGTCTCGCGCGCGTGGACGGTACACCAGTTGAAAGCACAAATAACGAAGATGGTGCTCTCCCAACTTTGCCTGCTTCACTGCTTCCAGCTGAACTTAGGCTTCCTTCTGCCTTGATGGCATCTTTTCGCCCGTTCCTAGTTGTGGCATCCCTTCGTTGCGACTGTTTAAACACGGGGCTTGTGACAATCACAAAGATTGAGGTCAGGTATACCAGCAGCGATGTGAAGATTAGCGGTAGGCCATGGTGCCCTGGAATCTATTTTTCATACTAGTAAGTAGAATGTTCAATGAAAAAACGGGATGAATTATTGCAACTCGTACCCATCGCAGAAATATATAGCACGAAAGACGTGTCAGAGTAGAGCTTGTTGCAGCTACGGATGTCTGGAAAGAAGGCATAATTCTATAGGAGTCTGCATGGGGCGAAATCCTATCAACGCGAGCACGATTTCACCCTCTCCTGCACCAAAAGCTGAGTTTGCTGTTGTGTGTCTTAAAGGTGTGGGCGGTCATGTTTGATGTTTTGGGGACGGCTTTACGGAATAGTTATTACGGAATAGTTATTTAGCATTGGCCAATGAGGACGTAAATAGACAGCAGCTTCTGCCGATAACTCCGCGATTAAATAAGAGGATACGTAGCAAACAATAAAAGGAGGATAATACAGGCTGGAATAAATAGTAATAGAAGGGCCAAGAAAAGAAGTTTGAAAAACAAAGGAGCTTGAATTAATTCTTCCGTGTCTGTTGAGTATTGCATACAGCTGACGTCATCGAATATAAAGTTTTCATGCCCATCATCAAAGACAAACAAGCCGCCCACTGCCATGGGCGCTGGACATCTCCAGGCAACGCATTGAAATATTCCCACCCCATAACCCCTCCAAAAGTTGGATATTTTATCATTAACGTCCCCAGAACAGCGCTCATCTCCTCCATCGGCACATAACCCTTCGAACCATTTCCAGGGTTAGTCAAAACTCCTGCCACAACTTTCGCTGGCGCCCATCCTCCAGCAATTATGCGGTCATAGACTTCTGTACTCTCGATGCCACCCCAACCATTATAAAATTGGGTATTGTACCATGCAATCTTCGACCCCATAGCAGCTTCGAGTGCCTTATAATCAAACCCAGACAAATGGGGCAGTCCCTCGATCAGGGCGGTCGCAACAGGGGCCAAAGTGATGATAAATTGTTCTCCAAAATCCGCCTTGAGACGGTCAATTAATCGGATAATACCTTCAAGTGACATCTCCTCCTCCACGTCAAGGTCTAGCCCATCGAGTGGGTGATTTCGGATCATATCTCGGAGAGGAACGTAATACCGCTCAAAGGAAGAAGCGTCTTGATCGAGACGTTCAAAGGTCCCGCGCGCAGCTCCGCCCAACATTCCCATGACTTTGATCCCCTGGGTTTGCATAACACGTGCTTCTGCCCATAGGGGCAGGTACCGGGGATCCTCCGGGGAGTGATCATTCAGTGTGAGATTCCCTGGCTCATCATTGATGTGGATGGCAGCAAGGATGGCATGTGTTATACCCGAGTTATTGAGCATCAGGGGTAGCATTGAGACATAGATGTCGCTGTTGTTTGGGTAATAGGTCTGGTAATAGCAGACAATGCGCGGTTGAGCAAGTGCCTCATGTCCAGGGATAAGAGGCATTGGTCAGCTCCACGGTGAAGATTATGGCGTTTTCTTTAAAATTGGCCAAATCTTGAAAATTCCCTCTTAGCAGTATTAGCGATTCAATGGGTATATTGTGGCCAATTAATCGCGTGATAATGCGTTTTGTAGTCTGCTGCGGGGAAATTTCTAACGCAAGCTCCCTCGATTTCGTAGAAAGAGAATTGTAGGATGATGGCTGCAGACCCTCTTGTCAGATATCTATCATCAGCTATGCAATATAGATATCTGATTTAGAACAGTATTTATATGCATGAATCCTCCTCCAGTTTGTGTAAAACTTTTTAGCTTGTCGTTTGAGACGACCCGAAAGATTCGATATCACGTGATATCGAAATATTCCCAACAACCTTGGAAGTTTTCGACGTGAATTATCAGAACATCGAACAATCTCCTTTATCACAGAGTAATAGATCGATAGATCCTGCATTGGTTTGCAGAGATAGCGATAATAACATAATTAAATTCAGCGCCAGGGCGCGTCTATCCTTGAGTGGAGAGTCCTAATATTATGATACACAAAACCCCACCCTCTTTGACCAAATGTTGAAGAGATAAATAACCTTCAATCAGTACCCCATCAGCCTCCCATTCCATTTGCCAAGAATATATCCCACCATCAACCCGCCCAGAAAATCATACAAAACCAGGATCATCAGACCCTTGCGCTCCGCTTTTGGCGCAGTCGGAAGCCGCAAAGCTGCTAAGGCTGCCAGTATGATGCGCACTGGTACGGTGGCGTGGAGGAATTGATTTTCTTCGATGGGTACGTAGGAGGTGAAGATGTAAGACAGTCCCAGGCCGGTACTTGCTATCCCCAGTGTCGCAGGGGTCCGGGTAAAGGTTAGGTACGTGCCGAGGACAGAGAGACCCAAGGCATGGAGGAGGACGGGCACCGGGAGGTTGATTGTGGGAAGAAGTGAGGCCATGGTGGGTAGTATTCTGTATAGTTTATTTATCTCTTTTTAATGAAGACGCACACACACATATGTTAATGAGATGGAAAAGAGAGGTTTGCTCTTCAAGGTACGTGGTTGGTGGTTGTTGACAGCGATTTATTTACGTTGTATCAGGATGAGCCGAAATATGGGGACACAGGCCAAAAATATCCCCTTGGCGGGAAGAATACGAACGAGATCACGAACTATACAAAGATAATATTGGTATCGATTATAATTACATTAAATGGGTTCATAATACGCTCATGCACTGCAAATCCATTACCGGACCAGGCAACTCCAGAAATATCGTATATACATGAAAGTCGTTGCGTCACATTATTTTACCCCAAAATCGCAATCAAGTCGTCGCTTACCACGCAGTATGGCCTCCGTCTATGACTATATTGCTCCCAGTCATAAAGGAGCTGGCCTCGCTCAACATAAAAATGGCCGCTCCCGTGAACTCCTCTGGACATGCCAGACGTCCCAGCATATTCTCATGCTCCCAGATCTTGTCGAGGCCGGGCACCTCCTCAAGATTCTTCTCCACCATTGGGGTGACGATGTGACCCGGAGAGAGCGAATTGACACGGATTCCCTCCTGACCCCACTCCATTGCAAGACTCCTTGCCAGCTGGATCAATGCGGCTTTCGAGGCGTTGTATGCGGGGGAAATCAGGCCCCGGTTTGCGATGAGGCCGCTCATGCTTGCAATTAGGACGATGGAGCCATGGGTTTTGTACGCGATCATTTGTCTAGCCACAGCTTGGGCGGTCATGAAAGCCCCTATATAATTTACATCCATTATCCGTGTTATGTCCTCGGCGGTGCAATCGATTGCCGGCATGATCTGCTGAACACCTGCCGCCGCCACTAGACCGTCCATTCTGTGGTGTCTTCCTGCAATCTTTGCAATTGTATCGTTGAGGAATGTCGTGTCTCGCACATCGACGTGATGGTAATGCAGCGAGCCAACATGGGACCTAGCGGCTAACTCCTGCGTTTCAACAAATTCAGGCGCGGGTTCCTCAAGTATGTCAAGACAGTGCACTAGGACAGAAAACAAGTTAGCACCTCATCAACCAAGTTTGCGTTTGGAGAGTTCATGTTGTGGTGGACAAACCTTCGGCACCAGCTTCAGTCATTGCTTCTGCCATGCATAGCCCTAGCCCTCGAGCACCTCCGGTGACAACGTATACTTTATTCTTTAAGCTAAAGTCTGGGTACACCTTTTGGTGGTGATGGTGGTGATGGTAGTGGCCTTTATATGAGCTGTTGTTGGTCGACATCGTGTGGGTTGGTCAGAGTGTAAATATGCGATAAAATGTGATTGCTCTGGTCGCAACCGGAACCTAACAAGTCGGACAGTCGTATATATAAGGAAAACAAAATTTATAAAAGGTATCTATTCAGATGACCTATGACATACATGACCCTTTGAAACCAAGAATCTGTGGCAATGTGTTAAGTTGGCACCCCCGCCGATCTCAACCTTTGCGGTCCATTAATATATATCTCCGCGCAAGGATTCTAAATTACTATGAGATACCTAGAGGATATCATCAATTGAAATCCCCAGGTACTGTCCATACTTATGGGTTTATTCGGTCATTGCGGATAGATTATTATGCAACGCATAAGTAACCTTAGATGGAAGTTTAATCCCAACCCAAATCTCGGTTAATCACAATTCACCTAATGTTGACGCGCCTCCAGCAAGGCCACGATGTCATAAATCTATCTTCGTAGATTTTCCTGCTTTTGAGGCGAAATCTAGGTTCTAACGTCTTATCATGGATGCATTCAATTCAATAGCTACGACGGAATGACGTCACGAATATGTTCTATCCGGATTAATATTCGGGCCGGAGTTTATCGTGATTTTCTCATCGAAGCTAAGCCGGAAGCAGAACGAAGTAAACAATGTGGCAGACACGACTCATTTATTGACAGCAACATTCTGCATATCTACACTTCTGTTAAATGCTAAGATTTCGGAGGATCAACCATGATATAGGACATAATTGCCAATTGTCTCACAATTTTCGCAACTGGACTAACCGAGACGAAGGCATTTGACACCAAAATGGCTGCCAACGGCTTCACTTCGCCCTTCCCCACGTCTCACGACACCCTGGGTGCTTCTTCTCTCAACACGCCCATTTTTATGCCCTCATCACCTCCCAGATTGATGAACTCTTTCCAAGAGTCGGTTTTACACTCTAAGAAATCCAATTCGGCTCGCACCTCAGCCGCCAATGCCGCCCGTCGACGAAGGATAAGCTCCGCGAAAACAACCAGTCCGCCTGAATCCAGTGATGGAAGCGATTCAGAAGCTAACCTTGCAGATTATACATTCGATATGAGCAGACTATCAGATTGTGAATCTGATCATGACAAAGGTGAAAGTGATGAAGCGCATGAAGCGACCTCTCCAAAGGAGAAACAATCCACGTTTCCGGAATTTGGGGGCCCACGGGATTTTACGTTGAATATGGTGGAGCTAGTAAGAGAAACAGGTGCCCTTACGAACAACGATGAGGATAACGCGCCAAAGCCAGAACCAGCCAGAAACGAGGGGGAAGTGCGCAATAATACGGTCGTTGCGGATCATACAATAAACGAGTACAGCGAGATGGACACGCCCCTTGATATGTCGACCCCAGCACATGTTCTTCCGCGAAGAAACGTGGTGTCGAGAAGTAACGCTCCTCTGGACAAAATTGATGAACCCTCCTCGATACAATCCCCACCCAGTAAATCGCCCCCGCCAGATCCGGATCTTGCCCAGCAAGTCGCGCAGTCTTCTTTGGAGCGTCAATTTCGTGAAGAAATAGAGCGGCTCCAACAGGCAGTACGCAAGAAGGACGAAATTATTGAGACAAATAGAAGGAGGGTCTTGGAATCCGCGTCAGCCGTTCAACAGATACAGCATCTGCAGTCTGAGCTTCGGAAGAAGAATGCCGCGCTGAGAGAGAAGGATGCTCAATTGTCCACTCTAGCCGGGCAGGACGAGGAAATAGAAAACCTTCGAATTCAACTTCAGCAGAAACACGAACAACTTGAGAAACATGAAGCTGATGCTTCGAAAATAAATTCCCTCCAGCAACAGTTGGAGCGTCTGCGAAGCAAGGACTCCCAGAAAGACATGTCATTCGATAAACATGGAGAAGACCCCCCTATGCAAGACAGGCAAGAAAGCAACGCAACTTCCATAAAATCGAGTGAGGATATCTCAAGCAAAGATACTCAGGTTAAGCAACATGCTGCAGAGATCGAGCAGCTGAAAGCTAATCAAGACGCCCAGTATCTTGAAATCGACAAGTTGGAATCTGATCTTGATACCGTAAGTCATGAGTGTGAAGCTCTGGAAGAAAAGAGCGAGAGCCTTCTTAAAGCACTCCGACAGTCCGAGGTACAAAACAATACTCTGCAGACCGAACTGGACAATGCCAATTCAGAAATCGATTCGCAATACAATGCCGTTAAAACCTTTGCAAGCGAGGTGTCTATCGATATCAGGATGAATATGCCTTTCAATCAAATTATCGATGCGATTAAGGGAGTGTACCATGCAAGGAGAACATCATCCATGAACGAGGCGACAAAAAGTTCTGAGCGGGCTCGAGCCTTAGAAAGAGAACTCAGCGAACTTCGATTACAGCTACGAAATTCTTTACCTTCAGACCGCATGCAGACGCTTCAGCTCGAGGGCACACGCCAGGAACTCTCTGAATCAAGAGCGCTCACTACAGTGCTGCAAGGCGAGATATCTCGTCTCTCTTCCAAGATTGAAGCAATCATATCCGAACAGACCAAATTGCAAGATACCCTCTACAAAACCACCCAGGAACGCGATAAGGCGCTCTACACCATTGAAAATTTCCGCAACCAACAGGACATGACCCAATCGCAACAACTCAGCCCTCCCATGTCCCCCGCCCTTCCACCATCAGGCCCTGCCATGTCAAAGTGTTCAGTCGACCACGACGCACTCCTAAAATCCCACGAAGCGGAGCTGAACAGTGTGCACTCCGCCCACGCCACCGCCTTCTCCACTCTCCGCGACTCACACGCAGAAACAATCCGCACCCTGCAAAACGTCATTTCCGCTTCTCAAGCGCGGGAGACGAAGCTCGACTCGGATCTCAGCCAGCTGCGCACATCAGTTGCTTCCCTGGAACAGCGTGTTGCAGAGCTACACGCTGAGCGGGGGCGGCTAGAACTGATCATTGAGGCCAAGGAGTCTGCCGCTAAAGCTATCGATAAGAAATTTGCGGGCGTGCTGAAGAAGAGGGAAGAGGAGTGGGAGACGCGGGTCGAGAGGTTGTTGAAGGATCGGGAACGGATGGGGGAAATTTTGTTGTGGACGTGGGGGGAGAAGGAAGTTGGGGGGACTGCTGGTGATGGTGATGGTAAGATGAGCGGGCCGGGGAAGGAGAATAAGCCCCCACAAGGGTATAGGTATAAATATGTGGAGAGGAGAGATGGGAGGGCGCGGGATGCTTAGATGGTTGGATCGTTATCTGGTGTGATTGGGGAAGCAATTTTTGATTTTGGGTTTAATCATCTTTTCTCTTACGGCTTTTTTTTGTATTCGTAGGTTATTCTACGTATTTTGCATCGGGTGTACGACATTGTTTCTTTTTGATTATGGACGCCACAGCGTTTTAGTCTCTTTTTCTAGGCGGGTGTGTTGAGTTTGGCTACCTATGTTTAACATTGTTCGGGTGTAGGTATTGATCTAGATTGGATAGGCATATAGTTCTGAGTGGAGTAACAACATGAGTCTGCTCCTTTTCTCTTTGCTTTTTTGATTGTATATCATAACTTGTATATGAGAGCTACGTATATCCAGTTGAGTAATATCCTCTGCGATGTCGTAGGTGCCGAAAAACACGAATCAAAACTGCATGATACAATCACCTATAAAATACATAGACATCCAAGAGAAATATTTCATCTCGCAGTCCATTACACATACATAAAAGTAAATGGGAAAAGGGAATTAATGAAGAACGATGTCCTTTGCATTAAAAAAGACAATACCCATTCCAACCAAGGTGTCCCTATCATCTGAGGCCTAAGGAAGCTTAAGATCTAGAGTATCTATCGTATCATCTATAGCAAATAAACAACCTATGTTAGATCCCACATTGCAGTTATTATAGAATGGGGAAAGAAAAAACCAACCTATTTCTTCGGTGCTTCAACTACGGGCCATCCATTGATGTATTTGAGCGTGCTGTAGCCCACCCGGGCCTCCTCGTGTTTCAAGCTAACCTTCGCGTTAACTGTAGAAGGACCAGAAATAATAGTGTTAGTGATGTGAGTTTATTTTCGCTTCTTTCCATTCTAGTCATAAAAATCAAACTTACAATAGTGATAGTACAAGATATCAGGAGCTCCGTTTCCTCCGGTCAGTACACCTAGGCCGCCAGGTGCAAAGACTGTGTTGCCATGGTTAGTGGCATAGACCTTGTGTCCGCCTCCCTGGGTCGTTTTCTTGCCGGTCCTATCGACGAAGGGCCCGCGGACGTTTTTGGATCGTGAAATGCGGATGGAATATCTATTTTTCAGTCAATTTTTAGTTAAGACTCTTGACTTCTTCAGGAGTTAAGTGGGAAAGGCAGATTCTAGAAATTCATACACTTCTTTACCCTTTACAGGAGTTAGATCGTCGTTGAATCGACAGCACATCCCACGACTGAACCACAGATAATACCAACCGTCGTGGAAACTCATGAAGGAGCCTTCGATGTCATTGCGCTTTTGCCGTTTATGTGCGAGCTGTACGGCGTTTGGTTTCATGGGATTCGGCAATGACTTCATGTCCTTGGCCAGCGGAACCTGCCAGATACCAGAGAAGAAGCTGCCATAATTCAAATACGCCTTGTCACTGTCCATGAACACGCTTGAATCGATGGCGTTAGAGGTAGTAAAGGGAAACACGTCGGAACCCTCTCCCTTTTCCGTCTGGATCAGAGCACCATGGTCTTTCCAGTAGACACCCTTTTCCAGCTTCTTGGTGGTTGCCACACCAATGGCGCTGTCTCTCTTCCCTCTGCCGCTGAGTGTGTAATAGCAGTAAAAGGTGTCACCCTTTTTAATGACGGTGGGGGCCCACGGCCTGGTCGCATTTTTTTTGTTGGGGATGATGCTGTCACCCTCCAGCAGATGGCCCATGTCTTCCCATTTGCCGTTCAGGTTCTTCGAGCGCCACCATGAAATATGTACTCCGCCCTTGAACAGATGGTAGTATTTGCCGTCCTTGACGATATTTGGATCGTGAGCGTAGACATTCGCCTCGTTGGGTCGAGGGTAGTTGTTCTTCTCTGGGGGAGGGGCTGTGGCCGCTAGCCCTGCGCATAGCGAGGCGCCCGCCACTAGAAAATGGAGAAGCCGAACCATTTGCGCCCAAGGGCCACTTAGAGAATGAAAAAGGGAGAAGGAAAAGCAATAAATGAATATAAAAGCTGATTTTCAATTTACACACTTTGCGGAAGAAAATATATACTAAATATATCGTTATAAATCTGAACGATGTTGGGGGGTTAACACTCTTATATCTTTCACCCTGATGGTGATAAACTGTGATTCCCACTCCTCAAAAACAAGGGTTTTCAGCACGTAGCCGTAGCTGCTCATAGAAACATTAGAAACACCCACATACGGCAGTCCAACTGGATGAATCCATATCAAGATCGACACTTAGTGGGCTGTGTTGTGTTGCTTGTTTTTGCATTTATGAACCCCCGACGACGACTCCACTGGCGACTCCACAACTTGGCAAGGAGCAATATGCGGAGCCACAGCAAAGATGGGCAAGAAATCTGGAAAACAAGAAAATCCCTAGAGATGGACGCTGCTGAGTTGTGAGTTGGGTGGTAGATGGCATCATCGTGCATGTATGAGCTTAGGCTCCATAATCACGAGAGGGTGCTGGGATCATCCTTATAAGTATATCCAATCCCCGCTCGGGATGTCAATACACTCTGGTGTTTAGCAATGCTTCTGGCAGTACTCCTGTCGGAGTCTGTACCCGTTCATGGAGATCAATCAGTCGGGAGTAGGTTGAGGGTGTGGAGTCGCTAGAATAATTTATTTATAGAACACGCCAAGATCGATCGGCAATAGTCTAAATATACGCTAACTTGATGCGGCTGAGAGCCCGTCGGCTATCCGCAATTAGTAAGCATCAGCCGCGACTTTAGCCGAACATCCTGAAGCTATTCCCGAGTCAAGCAGACAGCAACATATATCTCAATCAATACTCAGAGGTTTGAATGTGTCACATATTCAGAGGAGATATGAATTGTCAACAAACTTTCACCGTCTTCCTCTTCCTACTCTTTCTACTCACAATATTCGCGGCGGGCTGCGGGTGTCATGTGATTATCCATATCCCCACCTCCGCATGGCCCGCACTCACCTCGGCTACTCTTACAGTGCCTTGGGAATGAGTTCTTTATCAACCGGGTCTGGTAAAGACCAACGCTGTTGACCTTTATTTAACTTGTTCAATTGTACAGATTATCCATTCACCCATTATTTATTGGGATGATTGAATATCTGCTACTGTCATTCTCTGTTACTACCCCTTAAAGAATTTCCGTGTTTTGATATATCTCAAGTCGAACAGAATGTCATCCAATGCATCACCCCCTCTCAAGGGTATCCGAGTCCTTGAACTTGCCGGTCTAGCTCCAGGTAAGTCATAACTACGACATAAATTTAGCAGAGCCCAAAATTGGGCAATTGACCCCCATACCCCCTCAATACCTAGCAAAAGCATCTATCAACCTACTCAATTCTAACCCCCAACCAGCTCCCTTTGCCGGCCTCCTCCTAGCCGACTACGGCGCCTCCGTCCTCCGCATCGACCGTCCACACCCACAAGCACATTCCAGCTCCCCAGACACCCTCCCCCCCGAGACCTCCGACTCCCTAACCCGGCACAAAACCTCCATAAGCCTCGACCTCAAATCGCCCGCGTCGCGTGCCGTTCTCCTCTCCCTAATCTCCAACGCAGACATCCTTATCGATCCCTTCCGCCCCGGCGTTCTCGAGAGACTCGGCCTATCACCCACCGATGTCCTCCTTAAAAAGAACCCCCGCCTCATCGTCGCCCGCATGACCGGCTTCCGCCGCGATGGCAAATACAAAGACATGGCTGGTCACGATATCAACTACATCGCCGTCTCAGGCGTGCTGGGCTTGCTGGGCCGTGCCGGTGAACGCCCCTATGCCCCCGGTAATATTATCGGTGACTTTGCCGGCGGCGGTGCCATGTGCTTCCTTGGCATCTTACTTGCGCTGCTGTCGCGCGATCGCACGGGGAAGGGCCAAGTGGTCGAGGCAAATATGGTGGATGGTTCCGCGTACCTGGCCACGTTCCCAAGACTATTACAGAAGAGACCGATGTGGGGGGGCCCGCGCGGCCAGAATGTACTTGATGGCGGGTGTCCCTACTACGATACCTACGAGACGAAAGATGCAGGGAAGTACTTTGCCGTCGGCGCGCTGGAGCCGCAGTTTTTTGCCGCGCTGTTGAAAGGGTTGGGTTTGAAGCGGGAGGATATCGTGCCGCCGGGCTCCAGTGGGGTGCGCGAGGATCCTAGCACGTGGCCGTATATGCGCGAGGTGTTTACGCGGAGATTCAAGGAGAAGACGCGCAAGGAGTGGGAAGATATCTTTGATGGGACGGATGCGTGTGCTACACCCGTTCTGGAGAATGAGGAGTTGGAGAAGGGCGGGTATGAGCAGCGGCTGGCGGTGGAGTTGTCGGAGACGCCAGGGCTAGCATATGGGAAGGAGGAGGGTGCTTGGTCGAGTGATGGGTTGAGGCCGAGTAAGGGTGGGGAGAAGACTTTGGCGGATTGGTGTGGGTGGGTTAGGGGGAGGGAATTTGAGGTTAGGGGTGGGGCGTTGGTGAAGGTTGAAGGGTCGAAGTTGTAGGATTCGGCTTTGCTATTTGATTGAGATTTCTTTCTGGAACCAACGAATTTACATATCCCACCTGATTTGTCTGTGAGAATATAATTTCATCTCCAGAGAGCGGGGACTCGTTGTCCGCATTGCAGCGAGATTCTTAACTGCATATATACACATATTTGTATACAGCTCTGACAATTATTAACACCCCTATTCCTCCAATCATAGATGGTTAACTACCAGATGGTTAGTGCAAACTCAATAACTTCAACATCAAGCATATAAAGCCCTGCTGAATGTCGCCCATTACGACTTAACCTACAAAATAGATTGAAAAATAAAGACAAAAACTAAGCCCGCGGATGCATAAAGCCAGGAAATTGACTACATAAATATGAATCCATGGATGTCATGACTGCTGCCACATGACACAAACAGGTTTATCCATCTCTCTGCAGCTTCAGGTAACCATCTTTCAAAATATGTACTGTACATGTACCTGTACAATCACTCCAGTGAGTTGACAGACTGCTAACCTTAGAAGTCAGTTAAAGATACTTGATGTTTTTCAAACAGTCTTCAATGCATTTGAATTAGTTCATCCGGACTTCAAAGCTAAAGAGCTCTTAAATCACTATTCTCCTGAGAGAAGAAGGCATCTACTTTTAAACTACAACCTGATAGTATCTCCTGCCAGTTCAACCAGCTATCATTAATTTATGATATATGTTCTAATTTACGCCACTGATTAGTGACAGAACAGCAGAATAAAGACTAGACATAATATTACATTGCTTCTAGCACCATGAGACGAAGAGGGAAGAAAAGGAAGAGAAAGAAGGAGAAGAAGAGAGAGAAAAGAGGGGAAGCAATTAAACAATCCATCCAACACACTAATGTGCTCTTAGCAGAGCAATTTCCTTAGTCTTTACCCCTACTCCATATTCTCTATTTGGGATGCCCACCATCATTTTCAGCAGCGCGCTCATCTGACTTGTCCTTCTTAGCCCAAGGTGCTGTGACACTTTTCCATTCCAGTGCACATGCACTGGGGATGCAGAAACATGAGAAGGCTAACCTGATCTGGAAACCAATCTGTAACAACTCATTGTATGCTATGAGACTTCCTTGTTGCTAGTCCTCAGGGAGCCGATTGAGCAGTGGTGTTGCATCACTTGCATAAATGATGCTCACATCAACAGATGAGCCAGTCAACTTAGAAAGCCTGATCACTAGCTGGTTAACTAGCACATTCTTGTCAATGGAAATAAAAACTGATGAGAGAAGAAGACCATCAAACAGAGCCATCATGAACCCCTATGGAGCATTCTTTTGGAGCAGGACTGTTTGAATGACAAGGTTAGGAACCTGGTATATGAGATCAAGACCAATTCCATTAATGACTTGGTACTCAATTCATATGGTTTTGGACAAATCAATCTGTCATGTGAATATGAGCCCAGCCTCAATTGTTGCAAGGATTGCCTCTAGAACTGCACACTGCATATAGTACCTGATCTTGGTGATATTGATTCCATCTACTCATCATTAATCCTACGACTGAGGCTATCATTAGAGGCATGATGATGCAAGATTCGGCAGCTGAGACTTGAGTTATGGTCTTGAAACCAATTCAGGATGAAGTAGACTGTGATTTTGATGAGTCACAGAGTATTTTCACAATGACCAATGCAGTGTGTGGATGGACTTAATGAGAACAAAGTTCAAACAGCTGAAGAAAACAAACAAGAAGAATGCAGCAACAAGTGTCTGGCTCTTGAAAAGACACGGGGGAAGTGTTGCTGTTTTAGGGAACAGAGTTGGACTGCGACAAAGCCAAGGGGACATATACTACCAATAGTAAGTAGCGCAATTATGTGCCCTGCACTAGAGGCTTCGCTGTTCAGCATCTACTGTGTTGCCATTGTGAGCATGACCGGTGATTAATGCTATATCTCGTTCTGGTAGTCAAGAGACTATCTTTTGTCAGGATATCAAGTAGCATGTAAACTGGGATTGCGGAAATGTGCCCCCTGGCGATCAAAGGATCGTGACTGTTTGACAACATTGTATCTTTATCTGGTGCGTAGCTCCCCACAGCACATTGTGCCATATTTTATTACCCCGCTACAATGAAAGCACGTCAATTAGATCGCGGTTGGATCACAAGTAGACCCACGATCTCTGGCATGTATGGTTGCCATTGCTATACGCATCGCGCAGCGTATGGGCCTGCCCTGCGATATGGCGAAGACTGTGGTGGTCGTTCGTTTTATTCGACCATCCCATCTGCAAGATGCTCGGTCAGGAGAAATATACAACATTGTCTCCGACCTAGGACTGCCGCGTTTCCTCTGAATGTGAACGACTTTGAAATGCAGGCAGACATGAGGAAGGCGCCGGTCAGCCACGACACGTCTGCAATCGAAGCTCTCTTTGCTGTGGTTCGAAGCGAGTTAGCTTACTTCGTCCGCCACAGCGTATTTCACGTCTCTGTCGTCGGTGGCACACCCTCTCCCGACATGATTGCCCATTCCAACCGCGAAGGTGACGAGCTATAGGCTTTGGAAACGATGATGGACAACAAATATCTCACACATTGCAATACAGAGGTCCCGCTCCGCTACATGACCATTTGGGCAACGCGCGGTTTCCTCTCCAGAAGACGTCTTATAGAGCACTATTTGACACACGCAACATCAGCATCAGAACGGCCGACAGATACCCAGCGTAGTAGTGCTTATGGCTACGCAGTAAGCATGCCGGAATGTGACATGAAGTTCAGGCTCACCTCTCACAAAGGGCTTCCTCTGGCTCGTCGAATCTATGCACTCCCCAGTTCTCGCGTATTTCCATATCCTCAACGGGTTACCAAAGCGACCCAATGAAGGATACGCAGACAAGGCTTGGGCGGCAATGTGTGACAGCTACGAGGAGATTGCCAATGGTCCCAAACATCACCGCATTCGATTCATGTTTACCCTGCAATTCTCCCGAATCACCCTGCAGACCTGGGAAGCCCGGGAAGCACTACCCAGGCCACTGAGTAATCCACCGGAGCCACCACCACGGCTTGTGTTGGATGCCAGAATGAACGTCATGCAGACTAGTTTAAGTGGCCTCTTCGCACAACGCAAAAGCGCCGGGAAGCAATCCCTTGGTCTCACTTTAAGTCCCGGCATGAGTACAGCCGGTAACACCGCTGTGTCGCCCATGGTTCCAACGCCGCTGGATCTTGATGGTCATGATTTCTGGGGAAGGGCACAATTTCGCAGTCCCGACACCTGCGGGCTTCTACCCAGAAATATCGGGCCAGGTGTCTCATGGACATAGGCATGGATCAGTTTTGGCCTGAGGAATCCTTCAATTGGATGTAGAGGCATGCTATCCCATGATGCTTGAAAGGGCATTGAACGGACGAAGAAGGGGGGTCAGGATCCATCCCCCCCCGCCCCCCCCCCCTTCCCTGGTAACTAAGTTACCCTGGTAGTAGATTCATATTTCTTCCGAAAGCTGTTCGTTTTTCGTCACACAACTAAACTCCCGCAAGATGGGCCCAAGCTTCCAATGTCTCAGATTCACGAGGCTTTCTTGTGGAAGGGGGGGCCGAACCCTTACAAATGTTATGAGAAAGTCTATCATAGTTGTACGGACAAATGGAGTTACACCTTATTTTACATAAAGTCTTCCATGTTTGTACATGTACAAAGGATAGTATCCCTGACAGTAGATTTAATTCGCGACAGGGATATATCTGGCATGTCTTGTTTTCCCTGCTTGGAATGCCAACGCTTGGCATTGAAATAAACAACCGCGTAAGAGTTGCAAGGAGAAAATAGTTGGATGAGCTTCAGAGCTGTCAAAGAATTCATGTACTCCTTACTAAGAGAAAGAAAGGGCCATTATTGATGATGCTCCTTTTGTAGCCTAACTTCGTTGTTTGCCACGGTAATCAGCAATGGGCCCGAATGAAACCCCTCCTCATCCACCATGTCGTCATTTTTTGGGGGTTTTAAGCGTTTCTTGCGGGGCCCATTCCAAAGAACGGAAAAGTCCGAACTGCGAAAGTTGTTGATCTTGCTTTGTTCTGCCATCGTTTTTGCCTTATTTTTGTCTTCGATGCTTCTCCCGAAGCGGCAAGAGATGGCATGTTCTTGCGCAGGATCTCAAAATTTAAACTCGCAGGGATCATGACAGGGCACCAGTAAACATTTCTAGTAGCCGAAGTAGCCGTAGTAGCCCTATGTCGTATGGATATGCACGGGAAGCCTGCTTTTGTTTTTGTCAACTTCCCTATTCGACTCAGGTTATACGAGACGTCATTGAGAGGAAATATGACGAATAATGCAATGCAACCTGTTTGACAGATGCAAACCCGAAATTTTGACAGTTCTTGATGAAATAGCAGTAGCAGTAAACTGGAAAGACAGAATTTCCTATCCTATCCTTGTTGAGGTTTTGCTGTATATGGTAAGTTGACGTAGTTACTCTAGGGATGGTGTCAAACAGGCACTGCCGGCTTAAAAAGACATCTCAGCAAGCTTCCATTTTCCTTCTAAACGCAGGGGACGCAGCCATTTTTCCGCTTTCAAACCGGGCTCCAATTTTGCGGCCTTTGACATCGCAGATTATGCACCATGGGGAGGTGGGGCCAGCGCACACAGAGGGAATGCAACCTCATGGCAGATAAGACATTTTTTGTCAAGTGATAGCTTAAGTGCCGGGTTTGGGGGCTCTATTCGTCCCATAAATAATGCGTAGGCTAAAAGATTAGGCGCCCAAAGGTTTTCCACATTTGACCTATCAACGTGATATCTCGGCATTGTCACTCTTGTGTAGGGCTGCGGCTGCATGGCGTCAATGGCAACTTTGAATCGTGGCCATTCAGGAGGGGCACGTCCATGGATGGGATTTCAATCACAATAATATAACTTACTCTGTATAAGTTGCATGTGTTCTCTCATTGCTGGCCCAGGGGTTGTGGCTTCGGGCTGGTCCAGGCCTCGCTTGATCAGGCTCATGGGAGCGGGGATGTATACCTAGGTATGTACATGTACCTAGGAGGATCAATTATTATGCTGGAAGTGCAAGCAAACATGTCAATAACCATGATTTGTAACCTTACAATACTTGCTCAGGTAAATGAAGCCGAGTTTGAATAAACAATAAAACAAGGATGTTGAATAGTAAAATAAAATATAATAAAATAATAAAATAATAAAATAATAAAATAATAAAATAATAAAATAATAAAATAATAAAATAATATAATAATATAATAATTGACTCAGCCACAGCTAGGACTGCAACCTGACAGCACCACCAGCCACAGTTACCACAACCGACCATGCTCGTATCTACCAGGAGTCACTAGCCCACAGAAATTGAGTGGGGAGGTACCTGGCCCTGGTCATCCAGCTGTGGCTGAGCTGTCACCGTGGCTGTTAGTGGCCTTTGTTCTCGTCTATTAACCCAACGATCTTCTTCATCTCATCCATTTGATTCGACCGATTCCAACTCGCTCGCTCGCTTTGTTCCAACTTCCCCTGGTCGCATTCCCTCCACTGTCGGGCTGGCTGAGTCTCATGCAACTAACTTATTATCATTCCCGTCACTCCCTGCTTCAAGTGCGCTTCGTCATCTGTCTGTCCTTTTTGCACAACCATCATATCATATCATCAACACCCCAACCAACCAACCCTTTGGTTCTCGGACGGAGAGCTAGAGCCGCTTGTCAGGAACACATGCTGACCGCGCCGTTGATTGTTGGCTGAATAACTTGGAAACTGCTTGATTGTCATTGTTGTTCTGGTGTGTATTAAATACTTTGGTGTTCCTCAGGTCTTCTGCGGAGGCACATTGCAACAGTGGCGCCGTTTCTCGGATCTTTACTTTTCCTGCTACCCGCAACGGCAAACAAAACCCATTGACGCTGACATGATAACTTGCCCCTTCCAGACCAGAAGAGACAGACAGATAGATGGTTGACTGGATTCAATCGCGAAAACTGGTGGCAGCCAATTAAGGCCCCCTCCCTGCCTCGAACAACAAAGCACGCATCCCCGCAATACACGTCCACAACCGGGAGGAAAGCACCATCTGTGGACAACTGCGTCTTTGCTGATTCTCATTCCTTCATTCCTACAAAACTATACCCGGCGGGAAATTATATGGAAGTACTTGAATCGAATAATAGCTGAAGCGAAAAGAGAAAAGAAAGAACGAAAGAAACTTCCCAAAAATGGCAGATTATCGCTCTCCGACGCTACAAATCCCTCACCGAAAACCCATTAATTCCGGCAATGCCGGATTACAATTCCATTCCTCTGGCTCTCCGAATCCACAACATCGTCAACAGCAGGCAATGAGACCACAATCACATCAAAATCGGCCTCAGGTCGCTTCCTCCTCATACCACCCAAATCAAATGCACCCGCAGCAGCAGATGCCTCCTGCTTTCCAGCCCCAACAGCCCCAACAGCCCCAACATTACCAACAGCCGCAACACATGAACCCTAATTACCCCGTACGACGGGCCTCAAATGCGACAACGTCGACCACATCTACGGGGGGGAATGGGCCTCTACCTCCTGGCCATCCTAATGCCCACGCCGATATCCGACGAAGCTCCTCCTCACGCTCAGGCCATGCTCCGAATGGCTACGTCGCGCTCATGCGGAAACAAAAAGCCACGGTATGGTGCGACCGTGCGCAACAAGAAGACCCGCGGGTCGCCGCCCAGAGACGGGCGGCAAAGCAAAGGGCAGCCATAGAAGTGCATGGGGGAGGTGGTCGAAGCGCCACCCTTGCCAGCACGGGCAAAATACGGCATAATACCTCTTCGCGCTCCATGAGCTACAACACGGGCACCATGGTTGGTGCCGGTGTACCTCTCCGATTGAGCGCTAACGAGATTGGCGACGGTGAAGATGATGTGGATAACGACGGATCTCCCTTCCATCGTCGAACGGGCAGCGGGCGGAGTTCCACAGGTAGCAACCGGTTTCCCAGCGGTTATCAGAGACAGCAACAGGGCCGGTTTAGCAGTAGTAGCAACAGCAACACGCCGCCAAATATGGACTCTGCAGACCGGATACAGACCGACATCCCTGAAATCGTGGAGACTCCAGCTCCTCTGAAACCCGACGAGGAGAAAGATTACTTCGCCAGCAGCAACAACAACAACAACAACAATACTGGCGCGAATGGCAGCGTAGCGGCAGTGAACCCGGAAACGGCGAATAAGGACAAACCCAAGCCCGGCCGCCCTAGTAGTACACATAGCTATTCCGGTGAGCTGGAGGAAGACTTCGGTACGGTTTCGGAGATGGCAGCGCCAAGCGGAGCACTTGCCGCGTCGAACAGAGGGAAAAAGGTAGACGATCTTAAACGGAGGGGTAGTGTGGATGATCGATCTACGAGTATGAGCAATGTGAGGCTTTTTGTTGCGAATCCGGACTTGAGTGATTGAGAGGGCAGGGCAGCGTATTTGGGTTTTCTTTTTCTTCTTCTTTCCAATTTCCCACCGCCATTGTATACTTTGGATGGCGACGCGGGGAGCCGGGATGAGGGGGGCTATATTAGCTCTTTAAGGGGTGAACATGGCTGGCACACTGGTTTTTCTTTCTTTTCCTTTTCCTTTTCCTTTTCCTTTTCTTTTTCTTTTCTCTCTTCTTTCAATCCCTTTGCCTTATTTTGGGAAATTTCATGTGGATGTCATTATTCCCCATACGCCCTTGGGTATTTTTGTTTTTTTAATTTTTATTTTACCCCTGGCCACGCTGGCAACAAGAGGAAGGGAAAGAGAACCAAAAGAGGAGAGTTATGTAGTATCCCTGATATCTCGCAGCGGCACATTTTCCTCCCGTTTCTACTTCTAGCCCTCTCAAAGAACAGCCCCAACTACCTCCAGCTCGTTTAATGCCAATGGACGCCAGCCGTTTCCACCCCCGTTTCGTTCTCCCCCCTTCACGCTGGGCTTCTCCCTCCCGCACTGCAGGCGCCCTCAACATAGAGACATTCGGAAATTCGGTTTTGCATTTCACTTTCTATTATTTCCTTCTCCGTTCCCATATCATTTCCGCCCTCCTCTCTTCCGCTCTTACCTTTTCCTCTTCGAATGACAAGCATTTAGTCTCGTTTTCCGGCTCTATACTACAGTGCGAGGTTCTTGCAGGACGCTGGCATCATTCATCATTCATCACTCACCCTCCGAAGGGAGAGAGAAATCACCTAGCTCGGAATAGTCTTTAATTTTAATGTTATTATTAGTTATTACATACTTTGTTCGGCGGGAGGGTCGAAATGTTCGATCTACTTAGTTTAGTTTAGGTCTCTTTTCCATCACGGTAGGCCTGAGTGGTGAAGCACAAATACTTACACTCTTTCCGAATTCCGGTACAGCGATGAATTAACGTCACGTGACTGTCACCAATTTGACGCGAAATCATTGATTGATCTGACGCGTCTTGAACACTTCAACTTCAACTTCAACCTGATTGTCCTCAGCTCCACACCGCAGCACCACAACTACCACAGCGGGACGGTCAATTGAGATTAGACTAAGAGCAAGATAACGAGAGAGGAATTATATTACATTGTGGATTTTTGTTCATTCTATTTTATTGTATCACCTTCGTTTGAAGCTGGGTGTCAACTGTTATCTGAGATCGCAACAACAAGACTTTTCCCAGGATACTACCTCCTCCATCGCTTGGCTAACGCTCACCCCGCAAATCAGTTACGATACCTTATTCATCCTACAGGCATACAGTTATATACAAGCTTGGAGAACGTGAAAAGCTCCAGTTAGACACTGACTACGACCATGGGAGGGGAACCACTACTGGGCTCCACGAGCACTTCGACATTGTCACGGAAGCGATCGTTTAGTGAGGTGGATGGCGGCGTACATACCGTCAACACAGAGAATAATGACAGAATTATTGTGTCAGACGCCGTTGTCCCGAATGTTTGTGTCGTCCAAGAGTCGACTACTACGACTTCCAGTGAGCCGAAGTCTGAAATACACCCTTCCATCGAAACAGCTGATATTCCCCTATCCACAACAAGAACAACTACCTCTGTGTCCGCCGACCCTCCACCATCTGCCAATACCAATGACTCCCCCGACCCTTCCATATTAATGCCTATCCCCCCGCCTAATAACCACATCAATATCCATAACCAGAATCAAACCCCTCCACCTCCCACCTCCCCATCTGCACCGGGGTTCACATTACCAAATAATAATAAAAAACGGAAACTATCTCCCGCCAGCAAGCAGGTGAGGGCACTGGAGAAGGAGATGAAGGAGAAGCAGAGGGCGGAGGAAAAGGCGAAGAGGGACGAAGAGAGAAGGAAGAAGGAGGAAGAGCGGAAGAAGAGGGAAGAGGAGAGGAAGAAGAAAGATGAGGAGAGAGAGGAGGAGAGGAAGAAGCGGGAGGAAAAGAAGAAAGCGAAGGATGAGGAGAGGCTGAAGAAGGAGAAGGTGAGGGTTGTTCTTTTTTCCATGTTGGATTTTCCCTGGGAGTCCGTTGAAGAATCTATGTTCCATGCTTTTGGGATTCCATTGCTGACTCGTTCGTTTTCAAGTCGCAAATGCGTTTGAATGCTTTTTTTGCGAGGCCTACGATATCCACTTCAGCATTGACTGTGAATGCCACTGGCGGAAAGACTGGAGAAAATTATAATTTGGTTCATGGTTCGAGCGGCGGCTCTGAGGCCGTGAAAGCGGAAAAAAAACCTCTTTCGGACTATGAGCAAGAATTCCCTCCCTTTTTCTTGCAGTCGCATGTGAAACTAGCACCGCCACATCGTTTTGTACGAGATATCAATTCTCTCAAATATGCTCGTGAGAAGCTCGATTCGGTATTCAAGAAAGATAGATCGTCCGAAGAGGAGGGACCAGTTCTGAAATTCCGTCCTTCGGAGCTGTTCGACATGCTGCCTTATAGACGCCGGCAAGGCGAACCAAATGGCCCTACTGTGAAAGAAATTCTACTTAGGATGCAAGATGCAGCGTCGAACACTATAGATTTGACACGAGATGAGAAAACTGAAAACCCTGGCAACTTGCTGAAGAAGATTCCAATGAAAGTTTTGAAGTTTAGTGAAGATGTGAGGCCGCCTTACCAGGGTACTTTTACGAAGCGACTGCCCGAGCAGCAGGCCAGGAGACTGTGTCGAAATCCGTTTGGACGGATGGTTCCGGATTTTAATTATGATTATGATTCAGAGGCGGAGTGGGAAGAACCTGAGGAAGGCGAGGACCTCGACTCAGAAGGGGAAGAGGAAACTAGTGAGGATGGGGATGGAGAAATGGAAGACTTTTTGGACGATGGTGATGATAATGCGGTGGCTGGGAGGCGAAGGGTTCTTATCGGTGACCTAGAGCCAGTGTGTAGTGGTATATGCTGGGAGGGTGAGGGTGAAATTGATCCGACGTTGAATTCATGTCGGATGGAGATTATATCAGGTAAGATTTCGACAATATATGGAAGACACCAATTTTCGGAACCCCCTAGACTGACTACTGTTTTTAAATAAAAACAAACAGAAACTTTGAACTTCCCCATCGACCCCTTTTCTTCAGTGTATTGGAGTAAACCTACACAGGTATCTCGCTCGCCTTTGAAACACCTTACACATCTTTCCAATCAGACTTTAGAGCGAGCAGGCGCCATTACCAACCCTTCTCAGAAACAAATCTCGCAATCCTCGGGATTACTCCAACATCCTTCTTCCACCCTTCCCTCCTCAACCTTGACCACAACACTACCATCCGGACAATCTACTCTTCTTCCCGGCGCACCATCAACTCAGAAACCACGACGCCCGTTCCCGCCGGATCAAGTAGCGGAGTTTAAACAGGTTATTGCTGGTAGCAATTTAACGAAGGCAGGGTTGATCGAGGTGTTGAAGAAGCGGTATGTTTTTCTTTTATTTTTTCGTCTTTTATTTTTTCTCTCCCCCCCCCCCCCTCCCCACCCCTCCTCGTCTTGAACCATATCTCGGAACTATCTATCTCTACCTAAAGAAAAATATTAAAAAGCTAACGAAAATCGCAGATTCCCAAAAGTCTCCAAGGACATTATCAAAGACACACTCAATTCCACCGCACAAAGACTCGGCCAGAAGGAAGCTGATAAGAAATGGGTTTTGATATGAAAAGAAATTAATTAATTAATCACACACTCTCAGATGAGATATGAATAACATTGCTTGCTTATTTTACTCTTATATTACTTTTCTTTAAAAAAAAATACCCCCATTTCCCTCCTTTATTCTATCTGCACTCTTTAAAACATACTCCAGCATGTACATATGTACATTTTCTTCTTTTTACCCATCTATCAATCCTACACAGGTCCATCCCATCCCATCCATCCCATCCATCCCATCCATCTTTCTGCGCATCATGATATTATTAGTATTTCTTGGCCATAGCGCTAACTACCTACCTAATACCTACCTACGGAGTACAAATGACTTAGATCACGGATAAACAGCTTCATTATCTGAAAACATAGCTTTCTGTATACCAACATATCTTGCCCTGTTCGTGTCTTTATATTACACAACCTAATCATGTACGGAGTAAATGAACAGCGTGTTAGCTAATTGGTATAGTTACTTATGGCACTATCAAATAACCAAAATAATCTTCCCATTTTTGTTGCTCCTCTTTTGATACTCAATAATTACTAGAATAAACAATATAGATAGATATAATCTTGAGAAGCTTTCCCCATATAACTTACTCCAAGCCCATTCACCGAATCTCCCACTGCTACCTCTATAGTTACTCTAATCAAGGAAGCGATATTCCAAAAAAAACAACGCCACTATGCAATCAACAACATACTTATACATCCATATTTACTATCCATGGATACTACTAGTTATCCATCAAATCACACTCCCGGAACCTCTCCAAACAACAACAACCCTCCCCCACCCTCCCAAAATCTGCATGCCCCAACGGTGTTTGCTTCCCATACCACTCCATCGGCACCGGATCCGGAAACGGGAACAACTCAAGCGGAATCGGGCGTAGAGTATGATACGTCTGCGCTCTCAGATTCAGCTCATAATTCACACCTACTACTCTACATAGCTCCTTGTATATCGGGTGCGACTGCGACTGTGCCGTTTCTCCCGTCCGATTTTGTCGCCAGCGCTGTGTCATTTCGTTGACATACGCCGAAAGGGAGCGGTGGTAATGAGGTTTCTGAGCCTGATCCTCCTCGTCCTCCTCCTCCATCTCCTCCCCCTTGTAGGGGAATAGGTGATAGTCATCCATGTCGTAGATGCTGAGGGTATGAGAATATGTGGAGGTAGGAAGGCTTACGCCTTCAGAAGTAGATATCCATGCATTTCCCGTATGTTCACGCGGGTGGGGGTACCATGAGGAGATAATTACACCACCAGGCCCCTTCCTCGTCGTCGTGGGGCGCATCATGTAGCGATGGGTTCCGAGTCTCCAGACGCCTTGTATATAGCCAGGGAGGGGGATGAATGAGGATATATGCGTCTTACAGTTCTTAATATCTGTCTGACGAATGTGGTGCCATGGGGGGCTATCCAGGTTGATTGGGGCATGTATTTCTATCCGTTCAGCGGCCGGGAAGCAGTTTTTGCTCGCGAGGCCGAGGAGGAGATGGTGCGAAAGCTCTGTCTGTAAGTCTTCTCCTGTGTGATTACTCTTTTCTCCAGCTGAACGTGTTTGGGATGATGGTGAGCAACGCGATATTCCCCCCTGGATTACGCTGGAAAGTTCCATGTTGATAACCAGTGAACGTAACTTTGGACACAGAGGAGCCTGCGGTCCTCCTGGGCATTTGTGGCAGAAACTTCGGACTGGTAGGTCTATGAGGCTACAACAGAGTTGCCTAATCCGTAGTCGGAGGTGGGTGAGGTTTGGGAGCAGCTTTGCAATTTGTGGACATAGATGTTCGTCGTCAGTATAGACTTCGAAGCCCAAGGTGTCAATTTCAACATTACTGCATGTCTCTGGGAGAGATGCTACGAGAGCTATTAGAGCAGCAGCGGGAAACCCCGGTTCAGCTGTAATTCCATCAATATCATCGTCGCCCACAAGATCGACCATCCTGAGTTGCTGCTGATGGTCGATCCGTATGGAGAATATTTGGAGCGCTCGCATATCCCCGGCAATAATTTTGGATAGATCTTTCAATAGACCACCCAGGCCCCAGGGGCCAGCAGCAGCAGCAGCAGTAGTAGTAGTGCCTGAGTCTACTATTGTAACATCCAACAGCAAGGTCAACGACAGGATAGCATGAGGCCTCGAGTTGAGTGGTAGCCTTGCCCCCTTGAGGAGCTGGCGAAGACTATGATTCCTCAACACCACAGCAGCTTGCAGCACATCTAGTGCCAAAGAATACCATTTCTTGCACACAAGCAGGCATGGTAGGAAGTCGTTGACTGATGTGTTCTCCCGAAGACGTAATAGGGTCCTTTTGAGGGTTGCATCGTTTCCCAGGAGTGCTTGGTAAGTGGAGGAGAGGGTAGGGCATGCAACCGCGGAGTGGGCCGTCATTATTTTTGTTTCTTTTTTTTGGGGTCTATGGAAAGGAACACTGGTGGGCTAGCTATAGAGGAGATAAAAGGCAAATTAAAAATTAAAATAAAATAAAAACCGGGCAAGCAAAGGAAAAAGAAACCAAAAAAATGGACTTGTATGGACTGCATGTATCATCAACGGGCAGTGCGTGAATATGAGGCGTCGAATCAAAGCATCCCCGAATATTAGAGAATGGATGCATTCTTTTCGGTATATGTAAACAACAAACAAATATAAACAATTAAAAGAGACTTGAAATTGGCCATTGGAAAGCGCAGGGGAAGAAAATGGGGGGTAATAGTTTCTTTTCTTCCACTATGAGAGAAACAGCAGATCTTAATGTTAAATCTTGCTGGAGAGCGAGATAGAAACGGCCATGTTGAGAATTATGTATACTCCAAGTGATGTGTAAGTTGATAACTGCTGGAATTAGTTTAAAGCTGTATACCGATAATTGTATATAGTATGTACATGTACAAACGCTTTCTCGGCCTGTTTTCGTGTAAAGGAACGAACTGACGGGAACAAATAACATCCGAAAATTGCCAGCAGCTCCCCCCCTAAACATCTACATACATACTTAGCTGATTAATGAAGAATATATATATATATAAGAGACACCCCAATCGGAAGAAGGGGAACAGGTAAAGCCAGTAAATGTTTCGAATATACGAAGCATTTAATTGATGGATGGGTGCTGTATTCGACTTTGAGCTCGTCCGCAATATGTATAGGCTGAAATTATCCCCTTGGAACGAGCTCTCGCTCTCTGCATTTGCATTTGTATTTGTATTTACATTTTGCGAACTAGCAAAACAAAATAATTGCAGGTTTTTCATGCCCCCGTACTCCGTTTTTCCTGCTTCATGCTTTTCCTTGCAGGAGAGGTGAGAAAATGCAACCAGTCCGGTATTGGATGGACATATGTATAGGATAGGAGTGTATCTTTTTTTCTTTTCTTTTCTTTTTGTTAATTAGATAAGAGAGTTCAAAATATCATGTCCTTCTTCCCTAGATTGAAGAAGCACGAATGCCGCCTTTCTTTTTCCATTGGAAACGAAGGAGACCAGCAGAACACGGCTGTACTCCGTACAGAGTATGTATATCTCCCTTTGCCTTCAAGTTTGATTCGAAATAAGAAAAAAAGGCAAACGATGCAGGAAGCACATAGGTAACAATCATCAACGATAACTGGGGATTTCCCCCCTTTTCGTCAATCAGTCTGGAAAACGCAGTGCGGATGGGATGATTAGTTGTAGTGGGCAGTTGGGGGACGGCAGACAGCGGACATCAAACAGCAGACAGCAGACAGCAGACAATCAAGGAAACAAAAGAATAGCCCAGTCCCAGTCCTGATGAGTTCAGCTCCGATGGCCAGCATCAACAGGCGAAGATAATGCTCATCGAACCACTCACGCTCCCCCGCAGCCAAACAACGTTCCAGTGGTTTTTTTTTGTGGGGGGGATGACACGTGGGAATTGGGCAAAAAGGGGAAGATCTGGACAGGAGCGAGGAGAGAGGAGAGAGGAGAGAAGTAAGTTACATAGTAGGAAAAGGAGCTGGATGGATTTTGACTGGTCCTTGTTATTCCTGTTTCACTGGCTGCTTGATGTCGTGCTGCTGTGTCTGTCTTGTTCCACTTATTTATGGAGTAAATACCTAGGTATGTTAGTTAGATGTTTGTTTAGACAGATTTTGACCCAGCTGAGTGAGTAGTCCAGTGGGTGAGAACTGTACATGTACATGTATAGTACAGTACAACAGGGCCAGCTGGAGGATGCTATCTGGGATCTAGTATATATATAATAAATAACCAAGGGCAGAGAGGGACAGGGCATGAGAACAATGCCTTTTGTTTCTTTCTTTCTCACTAATTATTCTGCTTTTATCAAACTTTCATTTGCTGGCTCAGTAAATTTATTATTTCTAAAAATTAAAAATTAAAATAAAATAAGTCAAAATAAAACATCAAAAGAAGAAGAAGAAGAGGAAGAAGAAGAGGAAGAAAAAGAAAGAAAAAAAGGCCCAACCCGCCTCAATAGCCGCTAGTATATTTGCTGGGTAAACTAACCACCGCATTTTCCCTCCCTTCTTCGCCTGCCCAGCAGCCTTCTTCTTCCCTCCTCCTCCCTCCTCCTATGTGTCTATGGCGTATAAATAAATCAACTAACTAAAACAAGCCCAGTCAAAAGATGGTGTCGGGCGAGCCAGCCAAAGGTCAAGAAACCCACATGCAATGATGCAAGCAAGGGGGGGTGGGAAGCGAAACTTGGAATGCATGCAGTGCCAGCTCATCAGCGTCGACCAGACCAGACCCTAGTGCACCGCCGTCCGCGTTGTTGATTCGACGGCGGACTTTTTTTCCTTTCCGTCGTCCACCCTTTTTCTTTTCTCCCCCTTCCCCTCCCCTCCTCCTCTGAGACTCTGTCGGTGTCAGTCTGTTTTTGGACGATTTTCTTCTTCTTCAGAAAGTACTAGTGAGGCCTTTGGAAGGGGAGAGAAGCGAGAGGAAGATATTTTATATCATATATGGTGGTTTGGGGTGGGGGATAGGCGGAACAGGGACCCTTCGATTTGAACGGAGTAAAAAAGTTTAGTTCAAATAGTTCGTTAGTTTAGTTCGTTTCTATCTCCATACAGAGTACGGACGTACTCCTCTGACGGATAACTAGTCCGTACTGCCAACCCCCCCCCCCCCCCCAATTCATCATACAACGTATTGGCTTGGGCAGAGTTTGATCTGCGGCCGCTGGCCGCTGGCCACATATCTATCCAATCCATGGCCGCCTCGACAGATCTGCAGGACGACACAAAGGGAATACTCCGTAATAATAATACGGAGCAATGAGATCCAAGACCTTCCTTTGACAACCTGCCTCTTCCTTTTCAGAGACTAAGGTATGCTTTTTCTTTTTCTTTTTCTTTTTTTTTCAAGCAGAGGGGGGAGCTAGGTTTCATTCCCGCTCGTCGAAACCTTCTGTCTTGTTGAGCGATAGGATGGGGATATGGGATGGAGTAATAGGGGGGAGACTTTGAATGATCATGGATGTTTATGCCTTTGCTTTTCCGGTTTATTCTCTCCCTGCATATCAAACTCCCCATTCATACATACAAAATGTTCACAGTCAATGAAATGAAATATTTAGGCTTGACGGATACAGACATACATGGCGCGGGGGGAGACTCGATGACGTTTCATTTGCTCCCCTTCTCTTCAGCTGTCCGATGCGGGAATGATGCGCCCTATTAGTCAACTTTAACGATTTAAATAACTACGTAGACCGCAAACTCCCGGTGAAGACTCGATGGTTTCTATACATTCTCTCCCCAGCATAGGGCGGTGAATTGGAAATCATAGGGCGGAATAACATCCATGGATATGAACATGGATATGTAAATAGATAAATAATAACCAGCGCATTGAAATAATCTGTAGTGACAGCGATATTTTCTCATGCCGTAGCACCAGCCACAACCACGTTGTTTAACTCCTTTTTATTTTGTTTTATGCTATTCTATTTATTTGTTTTGTGGTCTTTTATTAATTATATTTTAAATATATATGCCTGATATAGATACATATCTAAATATCTCTCCTAGCTCTCTTTTCGAGTCCCAGGTTGATTTGTTGTCCATCCCGTCATCCCCGGTCTTCTAACAAAGTATGCTTATCTACTCCGTATCTCAAAGGTTAATTACATGTATGTAGCTGTGTGTTTTTTGTGGGCTCTGGCTATTTATTATTATTTTCTGAAATACAATACCCTTGCCTCTGCCTCCTTTTTTCTCCTTAATTTTTGCCTTTTTCTTCCTTTTTCTTTCGTCATATAAGGTTTTGTCGAAGTCGAAGTCAACATGGAAATGTTGTATTACATTTCGGGGCGGGAAGTGGAGGGTATGTACTGTACATGTACCTAGGTAGGTACCTAGGATAGACCCTGGTATTGGGGGGGGGGGAGGAGGGTACAGAGTAGACAGGACAATGAGATAGTTAAAAAACAAATTGTCTAGAGATTGAGGAATATGATATATTTTGGTTTTTACTGCTATATAGATAGATAGATCCACAGGCAGAGGTAGAGGCGGGGGGGGAGAGACCTAGCGGGTCTCAGGTATTTAACGAGTTCCAATTCTTACAAAAATAATTATGATGACTATATTCTCCATTTTCTGTTAACGTTAATAACTACCTTCTTCTGAGTTATTTTTCTGTTTCAGTGAGAGATGCTGTATGGTATGTGCTGTCAGATTGTCTAGATGGACAGCGCATCAACTAACTATTCCGTATGTATGTATGTATGTATGTACTGTACACTACGGACTACCTACCTGAAACTACGCCGCGTGCTCTGTAAATACTCATTCCTCCATAGCTACAGCTACAGGTGTCTGTCTACTGTCTACAACTGATGCCTTGTTAATAAGAAATATCTGTCTATGATGAAATAGAAGCAATAGAATAAGAAGTAATTAGCAATTAAAATAATAAATAAATTAACAGTGGCGGGGGCTATCTATGTGTCTCTGTAGTAACTAAACCATAGCGCCAAGTCTCCTTCTTCTCCCTCTCGAACAACTCATCACCCTCATCACCAACCTCACCACCTCAACCTCAACCTCTCCGCCTCCTCCTCCTCCTCCTCTTCTTCTTCTTCTCCACTTCCACCTCCTCTCTTCTCTTCTCTTCTCCTCCTCCTCTTCCTCTTCTTCTTCTTGATTTATATCTTACCCTCCCTCTCGTCCTTTGCGCAGGCGAGTTTGATTCTCATCCTCCTGGGCGCCTTGTGCGCCGGTTTGCCTGTCCGTGTGTTGCACTGCTCCCTCTCCCCACCCCCCCTGTTGGCTGCTAAATATCGCCTCACTCAGCGACCTTATTACCCCACGTTTTGGCTCATACAATACCCATCATAAACCTGTTCTCTCACTCTCCCTCCTAATATCTAACTATAGCCTAACTCATCAATTCCTGTCGACCTATCAAACATAACATACCTATCTACCCGATCGTCTCTGATCACTCTGATCTGCTTTGTATCCTCTCTTTCCCTTTTATCGCTTACAAGGAACACCTGGCGCGATCATTTTTTGTTATATATTACATTCCCACGGAAGAAGAAATCATGCGATAGATCTAAATCCCTCTTTTATATATCACCACGTCCGTTTACTGGCATTTTAGATTCTCGAGGTCGTTCCCCGTCTCGAGATCGATGCCACCAGATTGCCCATGGAAAGATGATCATTATCCAACATGCCTGTCTTCCATCGGTTCTGGCCTACGCGACAGCCACAGGTATGTGTTTCCTGTCCATTTTCTCTCCCTCCCTCCCTCCCTCCCTCTTCCCTTTGAACGAGGAGCTAGCTAGAGACTGACCTACTGCTCACAACTACCGTTGTTGTGGGTTTTCTAGCTTTACCCCCTTCCCCGGTCGAGTCTCCGTCAAGATGCAACTCTCCGTCTATGTGCAAAGCGGACCCGGATCCGCCTAAATCCCCCGCCGTATCTCCAGTAGTGTCCCTTCCCCTGGATGAAGGTTCCCCCAGCTCCCATTCCACGGTTCCCCTTCCGTCTAAGAACCCTGGGTTTCCTCCTAACCTTGATGCCCAACCGCCAAGTCCCAAAGCTTCTCTCTCACCACCACCATCTCCTCCTATCCAGGAGGATGCCCAAGCGGATATCCCAAAACATGTTCCGGAAAATAAACCCGCTGCAAAGAAACCAGTAACGTCTGAACCCGTTGGAGTATCATTTTCCCAATTTGCTGCCCAGTTCCATCTTAAACAACACCAGGAAGTCCAGAAGCGCAGCCTGCTGCAACGGCTACGTAACTTTCGCATCTCCATTTGTCTCTCATCTCGGTTGCTCAGGCTTGGGGCAATCTCTCACAAAGGTTTGGTGGAAAGTTTCAAGCTGGGCGATAAGGCTAGTTTTATTTCGATTTACAATACCATCCATGATGTCCGTGAGGCGTGCGAGCCCTCCTCGCGCGGCATCAGCAACTCATCAGGCCTGGGTCACGATTCCCTTCTTGGATTCTCTAGTACTTCCACTTCTGATTCGGAAATCCGCCGCCCCTATAGTTTTGTGCACCAACTTACACCAACCTCCAGGGAATACCTGCTGGAGATTTTGAGTCTGGTCCGCACGGATCCTCAATTCCTCTTTGAGCGCATTGGTAACCTGCTTCCCTCTCAGCTCTCGGCCCTCGTCTCCTCTGTCCACACGCTTGAAATCAGTGATTCCGTTTTTCCTCTTGCATCCCGCGGAAGAACAACACAGCCGCTGTTTTCCAAGCGTACTACTGCACATTCCACTGCTTTCAAGGAGCATGTTTTGGGTTTCGAGAGGACCGATCCTCTCTCTGCTTTGATTTTTAATGTTTTTGCTTCTTCTGGGAGCACCGACTCCCGCGAGGCCCGGTTACGTTTGGACGTATGGTCTTCCACGTGCGCAAAACTGGTATCCTATGGTGGAAGCAGCCATTATTCCTTTGTTGGCCATCTCTTGTCCGCCTGGTCCACTTCCACTGAATGGAAGGCTAAACCCAAATTTGAGATTTATTTGATGGACGTTCTCCAGAAAGGTGCTTTCCTCCTGCAACACCCAGAGGCTCCCCGTCGACTTGGTCACGATGGCGAACTCCCTGATCCTCTGCGAACTGGTGTTGCTGAGGAGTTTTTCCAATCTGCCGTTCGGGACCTATTTGAAGTCCTGGATGACTCCGATGGAGGCTTCCCGCTTGGTGCGTTGGAGTTTGGGAATGCTGTCTTAGCCAAACTTGGAATGACTGAAAGCCGCAAACGAGCCTTGGAGTATATATTTTTCCAGTGGTTCTTTTGTAAATTCATGCATAATGCGCTTTTATTCCCAGAGGTTCGTATTATATACCCCTTGTTTCCCCCTTTCTGCTATCCATAATTTCATGTTTCGATATTTGTTTTTTTTATTTAGGTGTGGATTACCAGCTTACATCTCTCCCTTTAGTCTAACGGTTTGTTACTCGATTTCCATATTTCTAAGGACGCACGAGAGAGGCTGCTTGGACAAATTTCACTCCGAGCGCAGTCCCAAGTATCCAGGGAGTTACATTCCATGTAAGTTCCCCCTTGCCTCTTTTAACACTTTGAATCTCGTAGATCTTCTAGTATTAATTTTATTATAGGTCACGATTTTCATTCTCCGATGCAGGAATCAGAATCCATGTTGACAATATGCTGTCCCACCTTTGTAATCCGATTCCAACCCCCCAGGTTAACACCCACCCCCCTGTTACCAACCCAGCTGTAGAACGAAACTTTCCTGAACGGTTCCTACTCTTGTCCCCAACGGATATCATGACCATTTTGGATGTTCTTTTCCCCAGGGCCCCGCCTACGTTCTTCAACTCTTCGGATCCATTCAACCACCACCACCACTCAATCCCGTCTTCTCCTAGTAATTCCTTCTTTCCGCGAAATGACCGGCCTGGTCGAGGATTTGAGCCGAATCTCTTCCAAGGCAGAATTGATACCTTTTCTTCTAGATCGTCCACCGCAAAAACCGTGTTCACTACCGAGATGAGTTTCCAAGATGCCACCAGGTCCTACGCGATACCTGGTAGTACGCCGATCAGCCCAGTATCTCCACAAAACTCCCTTGCCCGAAACGCAGATCGTATTCGCTATGAACTATCTGAGATCAATGAGTCGGAGGACCGCCCCACAATGGGCCATCCATCGAGCGAGGATTGGGCTTTGATCTCAATTTCAAACGACGGGAAGTCTATTGCCCTAATGCCTTCTCTCGACCAGGAGTTGGAGTCCGGAGAGTCATTCTCTAGCGATGATACAGATAGCCGTCCTAGGTCATCTCCGGCAGACGACGATCAGGAGATGTTGCAAAATGCCATCGTGAAGCTGATCGATGAATTCGATCCTTTGGACGACTTTTCTCCATATGACCCGATTTCTTCTCCTACTACCCGAACAAGTGAACTGTCCCTTAAGCAGAAATTTGCTAATGCCATGAACTATTGCCAATCCCACGCTGACTTCGTTGGCGCCCACTACTGGTGGAATGCATCCCGACTCCTCCAAAGGGCTTACCCAAAGTTTTGGGTTACTGGTGATCACTCAAAATTTCTGACCCCCATGTTTTTATCGTCGAAGAAATCAATCGAGACATCGACCTCCATCATTGAACGTTGTGAAAGCAAGATAGTGGATCTTAAACGGGCAATGGCGCGACTTCGATCTATGACGAAGGAGATGATGACGGGTTTAGCGAAGCTGAGGAACAAGATGTGGTATATGACCGATGTCAAAAACTCGCTGAGGTATGAGGAAGCAAGGAGTGTCGCTCTCGCGTTACAAACGATGGCTGGTCCGGCATTGATATCACCGATACCTGAACCCAAACTGCGGTATGGCTCACGAACGCTTGGTGCATCATTCCTTCAAAAACCGGAGATCCAAACCATGAATGCGATGAAGGCACCTGTAAGCCAAGGTGGCCGATCCAAATTGTCCGATGAACAGGTTGACATGACTCGGAAGTGGTTACAGCGTTCTGGAATTGATAACTTCTGTAAGGGGGAGGAACGCATTCATCGATTTTGCTTGGAGATAAAAACGGCAGTTGGGAGACTAGTTGGGGAAACTATGTACGAAACACCAGTTCTGTGGTCCAGTGAGCTCTATCAAAAGGAACGCTCCATATACGATGCCTCCGGGGGGCGAACTGTCACTGGGCTTGGTGCGTCGGCGAGCCTTCGACCATCAAGCGTCGCCAGTGAGGAGTCGCTGTACCAGGCGCCATCGAGTGTGGGTGCGGGTCCTAGGACGTTCGACCATCATTTCCGTTCTTTAAATGAAGCGCCATCAATAGTGCGCAAATCATCTTTCCAAAGCCTTGCATCAGATAGGTGGAGATCGGGCAGGGATGCCACTTGTGGTGATACGTCCTCTATCGGTGACTCACCTGGTAGAGCTATATCAACATCCGCAAGTGACTCCACGTTCTGGTCTCCAATGCACACACAAGCTCAGTCCACAACAAGCGCCTCGAGCCTCCACTCTCGGCCGCCCTCGATGTTTAGCGATGTCTTGACATCAAGGCGGCCTGAGCGGAATGCTCATGGCAAAGTTGCGTTTTTGGACGAAGTTAGGCAAACCCTAACGAGCTTGTTGTTGAGCGATCTTGGCTCTCCTGTTTGGAGCTGCGGCAGTGAAACCGATGCCTGGTTTTCGATTTATTTGAACCAGCCGCGGATCCAAAGACAGATGGAAAGACGTGCAAGGCTGGAAAGATTCTTGGCAGAATGTGCTTCTGGCGATGATGAGCATGCGACTCCCACGTCTCATAGACTCAGGCGAAGTAGGTCTGCGGACGCTATTTTGCTGAATGTCCACAGGCCAGCGGAACAGGATCTACGTACACCTACCCCGACTCAGTCGTCCCCTCTTCAGGAATCACCTGATTCATTCGATTTTGCGTATGACGCTGTTTTTCGACAGTTGATGGAGAGGTTTTCTCGACAATCCAACCCCTATACCAAGCTTAAAACACTGCAGGACCTGAGGTCACTGGTGATCTCATCACTGAGCTCTGGGAATGAGAGTAGGGCTAATGTGGGAGTTGGTGCGTTCGGTGAACCCTGCTCTGCTCAACCGGAATACGGACGATTCCAACGCCATAGCTTATCTGAAGGATCGAAATTACCACAACCGCCATCAACAGACTACCGAAATCTAAACCGAAACCGAACCCCATATTCACCTATGGGGGGGTCCATAGCCTCCTCTTCTACTTTCCCAACATACCCTCCCTCCGAGACAGAAATAATCCTGGCAATGCGCGATCTGATCCAAACCATCCAACCAAAGACCCTATTCCGTGACCTCCAATTCATCTCCGCCTTTATCCCCTCCGAAATCTTAAACAAAACTCACAGCGGAACTGCATTCCTCCAATTCGGCCTTGCCGCATTCGCCTTGAAAGACGACGTATGCAACAGCATGGTCGAAATCGCAGATAACATCGTCTCACATGAACTCAGCAAACGGCAACAGCGACATCACCCCCACAACAACAACAACAACAACAACAACAACAACAACCACACCCATCAGTCCGCCGCCGCTTTTAACGAGTTCAACGGCCTCGAAGATGCAAAGTGGATGTGGATCAACACGGCGCGGGAAGGAAACCCCGTCGCCCAGCGCGAACTTGCCATCTTATACCTGACACACCCGGAAATTTTGCCGCGGGTGACGCTGCCGCTGACTATGCCGCGCGACACCTTCAAGGCAGAGATGATGTATCGGCGAGATGGGGATTCCAAGTCGGATCCGCAAAGTATGTGTTTGGCGCTGCACTGGATGCAGCTGTCGGCGGCTGGTGGGGATGAGTTGGCGAGGAATCGGTTAAGGGAGAGGGAAGAGTTTGACTTGATTGCGTGAGTGGGTAGTAGCGGTGGTTGTTGTTGTCGTAGTCTTTTCTTCTTCTTTCGTTTTAGTTGGTTAAGGCGGGGGATGAGGATGAGGATGATATTCATCCTGGTTTGTTTGCATTGTGTGTGTTTGTGTGAATTTGGGGTTTTTCTTGTTCTATACCAAACTTTCCATTTTCAAATTTCTTTGTTTTCTTTTCTTCAATGTTTATCTCCTCCTCCACCCTCACCCCCCCACCCTCACCCTTCACCCCTCACCCCTGTTCACCCTTTCTCATTAATCTGGTCTTGGTTGTATTCTTCTTGCATACCATTTCTCATGATGAAGTCTTGTCCTCATTTTCATTCATTTTATTCTTGCATGTGTTTTGTTTAACCCAGTTGTTGTTTTATATCTCTGTTCTGCTCTTCTGGCTGCCGAGGGATTGATCTATTTTTTATTTTCTATTTATAGTGCTAGTTCTACTATTTCATGGGATGGAGATAATGGTGCCTTGATATTTTTTTCTTCTGCCAGTCCGTTTTCCGTTTTCCGTTTTTCTTTTACCAATTTTCAAGTTTCCCTTCCTGCTCATTCAAAAACCGTACCTGTCCTTCTATCGCTCTTTTTTTTTTTTTGGTTTACTTTTATCGTATGGGAGGATATTTGCTTTTATCTGTTCAACACCTCATAACTCGCAGTGCATTTTCTTATTTCTGATGTTTACATTTACATATCTCTACCATCGTTTCTGCTTCTTCTAGCACTCTTTTTGCCCTTTGTTTCTGTTCTATTTCTTTGATTGGTTTTTGATTTTGCTTATGTTTTGTTTACATGATGAACATTCACTTTTCTGGCTTGAAGCTCTAAAGTATAACTATGGGAGGCCATCTTTGTCATTTTTTTATTTTTTTCAATGCTCTTGTCCTTGTTTTGCTGTGCCTTTGGCATTTTGGCATTTTGGGAATTGTTTTGCTGCTTGCTGTTTTGTCTATTGTCTTTGTTTGCTGTTGTTCATCTGTTTTCCTAATCCCTTGTTATATCTTTGTGTGTGCTTTGTGCTTTGAAACTGTGACTTTTGCTGCTATATATCTTTCTATATTACTGTTGATCTATCTTTGCTTTGCGCCATATATCTGTTGTAGCTGGTATATCTATCTTTCTTGTCCGATTTTTGCTTCTTCTCATGCCTGTTTCAGAGAAGGGGAACGAGTGGTTTGGTTGGAACTAAGTAGATGGTGATACTTCTTTGTTGTTCTATCTTTTACTTTTAGAGATATTTTGCAGTTAGGTGCAATATAAAACATGAAAATAAATTGTATGTTGGTTGGGTTTTTTTTTCATTACTCCTTTAAATTCTACAAACGTTCTCTAGCAATATAACTTCTGTGATGCGCACTCTGTATGTAATTTGTAAAGTGTTCAGGGTTAAAGCCATATAAAGTGAGACCCTGATATGTTATCAGAAATTAATAGTTGTTGTTGAGCTCTAGTTTGTATGCCAAAACCCAGTTCCCCTGATCAACGTTAAGATAAAGATCTGATTTAAAGTCTGCATATTTTTTATACTTCTCTTTGTTATGAAATCTTTTTGTTATGAAATACCTAGATACACTACAAGAGCATCTAAATATATTACTACAAAGATATCAAGATACTTATGAAGAATTCTATTGATGGCAGCTTTGTCTGGCCTGATTCCGTGCAAAACTCCAGTCTTCTAAAGCTGGAAAGCTTGCCCTTGGGGCTACGTCTGTATCCGTATATATATATACTTCATCCTCACCCAACAGGCTTGTTGTTGTTTGCCCTTACGTTCTTCTATATCTACCATTCTACTCTCTTTCAGCCTACATTCTTGTCTTCAATACTTCCCCTCTAGACTATCCTTATGGAATCTCACGCCCCGGAACGCCCAGAAAACACCGCTGGCGGTGTTGGGGTTAAGATAACTTGGGGGGAAAATGGCCGAGGATACGCCCAAATAACGAATCAAGAGATCACCGCTGCTATAAAGAAAGAGGCTTTCCGAGTTTCAGACCGTTGGGGCAACGACAGCGGCATCTATCCTGTTGGTGTCATGTACCACGATCTTAGTCTTGTTAGGGAGAACTCCGATGCGTATGCTTCCCTGCTGGCTCCAGCAATTCAGACGGTTCGAGAGGCACTAGACAAGGAATTGAACCAGCTGGAAACCGATCCCTACCATGGTCCGCAACTTCTTGCAGGCGAAAACGACATGGCTGAGTATTATTGGACAGAAGTGATGTATCGCCGGTTTCTAGGAGTTTATGAAATCCATTGTAAAGGGGAAAGCATTGTGCCCCCAGGGAAAGGTTCCAAGAGCTTCCAAACCACCCTAACCCATATTTTATCTGACGGGCTGTGGGGTCTTCATCTTGGCTTCGGACCAATATTGGCGGCCAGGGAAAGACATGTTGCATTCCGAGATATTCAGCATCTTCACCTGCACGGGGTTATCTTCAAGAGGTACTATGAAGAAAGACAGGAAAGCAGAAAGAGAGATATGTTGCATTCGATGATACGCAGGGTCTTCACCAGGGAATGGTTCTCTTCAAGATGAAATATGAGAAACGGAGATCGGTATGTAAGTAGAAAGCAGAAACAAAGATATAAAAGAGTTACACTAACAGTTTAAAAAGCTTTAAGCTCTATTAAATCCCACTGTGATGACAGCTGCTGTCCCATTGTCCCTCGAGTAATCGTCTACGGCTACTGGGCCGTGATCGCTGGCGAATTGGCGGACTTGGAAGACGGCCGTGGACACGGGTGTTGCTGAGCCAAGTTTTTATTGCGATGGGTGCTGAGCACCGTCCTATCGATGCGCTGCGGTGGCATTTGATTGAAAGGCTATTTATTGGTGGAGAAGCGATATAAATGATGTTTGGTATTAGTTTGCCTGCTTCCCCTGAACTTGGATGTTTTCAAGGTTGAATCCATATAGTCGTCTCACGTTTAGAATCCTTTCACAATTTTATGAAGATGCATTATTTCCAGTTTTCGGAGTCAGCAACCCTGATCCGCCCAAAGAGTGTTTCGTGGGCGTTGTATGTTTGTAGAAATAACAACGTTACCCCGTATTCACCAACGTGTATGTCCGTCTGAGCCTTGTATGTTCAAGCGATAGTCTTCAAAAGTTGCCTGTTCGGCTCCGCTCAGTAAATGAACGATCAAACAGTAATGTAAGCAAGCAAAATTCTTTGCTTCATCAATTATGGAGAAAAGAGTCGAATATGGTGGTGTTGGAAGGGATAAAGGGGGGGATATTTTACCCCTATTCGCATCCATGGATCCTAATATCCGCTTACCTAATAGGTAACTACTGATGATCCACGTGACCCTGCCATGTGCGCGGTTACGTCATTGGTTATTTGGCAGTCAACGTCCGTGCTCGAGCCGCATTCAAACCACTCACGTCAACTTCTTAAGTTTGTGTTTCTTTTCTTCTCTTCTTCGATATCATCTTCATCTCTTTTACATTGTTGTTACTTAATCGTACCTAAGCTTGTGACAGTTAAGATATCTGTCCAAACTCCTTCTTTGCTTTTGGCGAATAATACACTCCTATCCGAGGGACCCCGTTTTAACCTTATTATACTTACCCCACCCCGCTGTTCCTCACACACAGGGTCAAGCGGTCTCTCGAGCAACGAGCAAACAAGCATAATCAACCAAGCAGACCTTCAACGTGGTTACATTCACTCATTCCTACATCCTATCTCAGAGCTCTAAACGACTGCGACTTGACCCTCCATCGACCTCGACCTTCCTTGAATCGATTGTGATCAGAGTGGGGCTGGGATTGTTTTTAAATATTCGCTAGCTAAAAACTGAACTGTGGTGGGTCTCTAGCTACTCCTCCTTTGTTCAACAGCGGGAGTTCATTTCGTTTCAGCTTCAATTTAAGAAAGGGCATGATACTACTGCTCCTGGCAATGACTGCAAGAAAAGTTATCTGAGTGTTCTTTTGCTAGAATCGCAGCTAATCTATCCCCTTTTGCATAGGTGCAATCATGCGAGATCAACCACATACCAGACTGCCAAGCAGCGACAGTACGCAGAAGCGGCCAAAAGGTGAGGCGCTCTAGCGATAAGTTGTACCTTATCTTCACCAGACCCCTTTGCTGGATTGAAGCTCAAGAGATATTGACTTGCCACAACCCAAGGCATCCTCAAAAATAGCTCATTTTCCAATTCCCGGCTTCCACAAGGTTCCCCTCCTCAAACATCGCCAACCTTCTCAGACCCTACTATAAGCCAACAACCTTCCATCGACAATAAAGAACTCACCCTTCAAAATACGTTGCAGAACGCTGGCCGCCCCATCACCAACACCCGATCTTCAATATCCCGCCGCCAATCATCCGCCTCAGGCCCCAACGGCGGCCTCCATCATGATGACGATGATGATAACTCCCCCCGCCTTAAATGGGATGAAGTAAACCTCTATCTCACCGAACAAGAGCGAACTTCAACCATGAAGATTGACGAGCCAAAAACACCCTATGCCCCCCACTATAACCCGGACGAAGACGAGGATGATATCGACATGGAAATGGGTATCGATGCAGGCGATCTGGCCGTTGATGAGCTGGATATGTATAAGGGGCGCAAACATGGTGTTCGCGATGACGATATTCCCGGGTTGGAGCTAGGGGAGCCGGAGGAGTCTGGGTGGGGTGAAGGGGAGCCAAGTGGGCCGGGGAGAATTACCCATGGTACTCGTAGGATGAGTGATGGGAGTGCGGGACGGCCGGAAAAGCATGTTGTTGTTGGGGAGGATGGGAGTGCGGATGATGATAGTCTGGAGGCCAGTAGGAAGAATCATGATTTCGAAGAGAAGCGGAAGAAGCATTATGAGATGAGTATGGTGAAGGGGTTACTTGGGTAGGTTTTAACATTTTAACTCCCCCCTCCCCACCTCTGTTGGGTTTAGGGTGGATTATGTTTGATGGTTTTCTGACGACATCTATTTTTCGCCCCCAGGCATCCCGAAGACATTGACGCGCTTGTGGGAGATGAGGATGATGAGGATGGCAATGGTGACGTTCACGTTAACGAAAGCGGGCAAAATAATGGCACAGAACAACCCCCGCCCATGCCAAAGGTTCCAAATGATTTCACAAATACGCAGCGGTGATTCTCTTTTGCAGCACTAGCTCTCATTTTTTGCTCGATTTTCATTTTCTTCTAATTTCCAAATCCACCTTAAACGATTTCCATACACCCGCCGTTCGTCATGCTTTGCCTTGCCTCGAGCTAATTTATAATCGATTGAGTTGATTCCAAGGTTTGATTTGATAGTCATCCGATAACCGATCCATGGATAATTTCAAATATTCCGTCTCAAACTTATTCCGATTTTCTCCTTCTTCTTTTCTTGCGCGTGTCTTCCCCTTTGTTCCTTGCCATTGTTACGATATATACCTACCTACCTTGGTACCCTTGTTCTACCTAGTTTCCCCTACTCCCTGCCCCGTTATCTTGTTTTGATGGAGCTGACTTGTAAGCAACCCCATTTACGTTTTACTTACCCCTCCTTGTTTTCTTTGTTTCCTGGCATCTTTTATTTCTATTTATAACCTGCTACATTTTTTAGCACGGATAACGTTCATCGTTCTGAGGGCCCCAGAGATGGTGGAGTTAAAACACAACAACCTCTTTTATTTTGCCGTTCTCAGATTTCATCCCCATTAGATGTGGGACATTAATAACATGGAGTCATTGAAGAAATTGTGAATCAAAAATAAGGAAAAAACTATTTCTCTCGGTTTTATTTATAAATAAATTCTTCTATGCACCGTTTTAGTCGATCGGACCTGGGATTACAGAGTTGACATGCCCCCCTTAAACAACAGACTAACCCTCCTACTCCTATACCTAAATCATCCCCATACTTAACCCTCCACCTATGCACTGTACCTATATAGGTATCTGGTCATATATACCCCTTAACAAAGCAATTATATGATTAATTTGTAAAGAGCCTGCTAGAATGGGCGTAATATTTTGCTAACATATTCGTTTATACATATATAGATCCCTCCAATTATCCAAACTAAGCCACACGGCCGACCTCTCTACCAAGCACCCGATGTTTGTCATAACCGTCATTAACTTAGTTGCTTAGGTATCTAACTTTCATAGTGATACATTCAATACACTTCTTTGTTAATACGGCCCTCTATATACCCATTGTAAGATCCTTAGGCCCTTCCAATGGGGGCCGTCTAAACGATTAACACAGCAACAACAGTGGGATGTTTACATCTCCATCCGCCTCACAAACTTAATAGACCCATCACACTCATATCTCACCAGATCCCCCGTCCTATACATCCGAACCTTCCTCCCAGCCGGACGTATGTTCGGAAACTTCGCAAGCCATTCAGGATCATAAATGAATGACTCTGTCATTATCTCCTCGTCTTCCTCGTCTTTCTCGTCGCCTTCGCCTTCTCTTTCCCCTTCTCCTTCTCCTTCTTCCGATACATAGTAGCCACGAGCTAGGATCCCTCCTTCAACCAACAGCTCACCAACACCGCCAATGGGGACAAGTGCGCGATGAACATTGCCCGGCTCGGCAATCCACATCCTACAACCCATTGCGCGGCCGATGTTAAGCCTGCCGTGGTATTTTAAGCGTTCTTGGTGGCGCGCGTCGGTGGCAGTGCAGCAAATAGTACATTCCGTATTGCCATAGAGATGGAATAAATTGACGTGGTCCTGCCACTTCAGGACATCACCTATCGTGAGACCGTCGCTGATGACGGATATAACCTGGAGGCTGGGTACGGCATCTGGGGTAAGTTCGCGTAATAGGGCAGGGGTAAGGAAGACATGAGTGGCTTGGGCAGAGGATATTGCGCGTGACAGATTTGCGTCCCTGTCATGTTCTGTGGCATAGCATACGCATCCGCCCTTGGCGATGGTGCCGAAAATGTCAGAGATGCTCACATTGGAGGTAAGCGATGAACATTGGAAAATCCGTGACTTGTCATTTATTTTCAAGGTTTGTGCAAGGTGGAGGATGTTGGTACATATCGCCTCGTGATCTAGAATTACCGGCTTTGGGGTGGAAGTGATGCCAGATGTGAACATGACAAAGGCCGGGTCTTGTGGGGAAATTTGTGGCTCGTAGATATCGGGAGCTGACGGGAGCAGGTTTATGAAATTAGATAAGTCTGTGAGTATGTACTCGACTTCGCCAAAGAGCTGTTCCACCTGGGAAGGGGCAGCGATGACGAGTTTTGCTTCTATAGACTGAATGTAATGTGTTGGGTCCAGTAGATCGATTGGTACACATGTAGCGCCAGTACGAAGAACCGCCAACATAGCAATGATGGCCCATTTGGATAGGCCCATGCTGAAAAGCACCATTACCCCTTGCTTGACTCCAAGATCGTGAAGGTAGTAGGATAATTGCGAGGATTGCTCCCACAGCTCGCGGAATGTCATGGGACCATCCCAACCATCAGACGCAAGGCGCTCGGGTTGAGAAGACACCTGTATACGTATCAGGTCGTGAATGCAGCCTTTTATGGTTTGATTCCAAGGATCTATTTTGTTCCAGCGCTCGATTCGGGATCTGTCATAATTACAGAGCATATCCAAACTTGGAACGGTTTGTCTTGGGTTGGCCAATATATTTGTAACGGTCTTTTTGAACGTTTCGCATAAGCTTTGGGCTACGGTTCCCGTCATGGACGAAGCCCGACACTGGCAAACGAATTGTTTTGGCGAGATACATAGTTGGATATCGATCATGCCAGGACACTGTATACCATTTAACTGGTTAGCAAGAAGCGCGCCTATAACTATTTGAAGTTTTGAACCCTTCTTACAAGATATCCGCCGTTCTCGTCCATGTACTCAGAGACATCTCCTTCTAGCAGATGTATCTCTGTGTTAAAACTCGCAAGTGTTAGCTTCAATCCTTCAGCAGGGCATCCCCGCCGTGGGTCTGATTCCAGCCGTTCCAAGATTTCAAGGACAGTATCCGTTTCAGAAAGATGGACATGGCACCATGACTGGGTTTGTGAGTATTCTTGGGCGTTGTCTACCCGAACAGACGAAACCCGGCGTCTAGTATGGCTAGCCTCTGCCACGCCAAAGTAGACATCGTTAGTATTGGCAAATTGCCTCAGTATCAGTGCCCATACAGCCTTATAGAATGTAAGAAGTGATAGAGAGTTCTTAGCACAAAACGAGACAGTTCTCGAATGCTCGGTATTTCGTACATCGGCGCCTACTTTGAAGAAACTGTGGCCGATTGTGGGTGATATGTGGTGCTGGATGACTGGAAATAGACAAGAAGGGAGAGGTGTTGGAACCATTACAAACAAGAGGCACGTCCGTCAATAGACAGCAAAATATGGATCTTCTTTTTCTCTTCAAACGAAGGGCAGATGCGCGTGGAGATCATGGAGATCATGGAGATTATGGAGATGATGATATAGAGGTGTTTGGCGGAGTTTGATAAGGTAGAGTCTGCTGCGGGAAGTTGAGAGGGCAACGATGGCAAGAAGGAGCCGCATATTACAATATACAACAGCTCATAGAAGAAGAAGAAGAAGAAGACAATCTCGCAATTATCTCTCTTCATAAGATGGAATGATTTTGGAAGATCATGGCTGATATCAAAACAACAAATAATCCCATGAAATATAACAACTTAAACATAAATATTATCAAAGCAGTCATAGTTACCTAGTAATCTAAAATAGCTGCGTGATAATTATAACAAATGAGATTTAAATGAACGGACAATTGAGATAAAATTTTCAAGGTTACTATTTACATTTAAATATTTCTAACTTTTTCTCCTTTTTCTCCCCTATCTATATGAGCTTGAACATCGTCATGACATCATTCCGAGGTCCACTAACTAGTTGGCTAGCTTACCCTAATTCAATAGCTATGTAACTAGTTATTTTGATCTAATTATTATTATTCCGTTCTCCGGCGCTGTACTCTGTACTTGCTCCGAAATGTCAGCTACGGTTGCTGGCGCTGAGTATCTAGTCGGCCTACTAACTGAATTCCCGCCGGAAGATGGACCAGCGCGCGAAACACCGATCACATTCGATGTAGATGACCCTGGCCGCAATCGCCTCCCCGTCGTACTTGATGCAATCGCGAATGTCCTCGTCTCACAGCCCAAAGGAGAAGTTATCGCTGTCGGGTTCTAGCAGAGATCCGATGACACCGGCGGCCAAATTACCCTCAAACTCGCCACGAACAAAGGTGAACTACCAGAGCGAACTTTGCAACATGCCCAATACCTCTTGAACAGACTTCAGGGGCTTGGAAAGCGGTTTTGCGACATGCGGAAAGAGTTGAAACAGGATCAGGATCAGGAGAGAACCAACTGGATGGATGAAACCTCGTTCCCCAGATGGCTCCAAGATGACGTCCGTTGGTTCAAGGCTGAAGTATACAATTTTTCACTCCGCAAGATTCGACGGCGGCTTTATAAACCTTGGGGGAACATCACCCGCGCGCAAGGGTTTATTGACTCGGTTGCAAAAATTGGCCGAAGACGAGGACCTGAGAAAGGAGATTGCCCGCTTGCAGCATATTGGCCGTGTTCTCTGCTGGATGTTGGGGGTTCTCAACGATGATCCAAGTGAGCTTCCGCCAGCTGACCTAGATCGCATGGCTGATGGAATGGCTATTATCTGCAATGAGACTGAAGTGTTACTGAAAGATAAATCCTTCCTCGAAATTTACTCTCGTAAGTTCGTCTATACAGTTTTAATAGTTTTGTCAGTCGTTCAGCTGCTAATAATGCTGTTCCAGACTTCCCCCTTGAGCAGTTTCTTAAGAGATTTATTTTAGTTTCAAAGGCCGCGAAGACCCTATTAAGTTACGTCTGCTCCCCCCATCAGTACCACAGATACCTGGGCCGGATGAATTTTTGACGTTCAACGCCTGCGTAATACACAGGGATGGATCAGTATTCCTCCGCCTGATGGTGGGTGGCTTAATGTCTCTAAACAAATCCTTGCCCGAGGTAAGAAAGAATCACTCTTAGAGGGAATTGAGGAAGATGAACGGCCCGGATACATTCTTGAGAAGCGCTACAAGCACCAACGGGGCACTATTAAAATTGATGCACCTGTTCATTGCGAATGTGCCCTAGCTCTCCATCTTCTCAAAGAAAGTCATTCGGGCCATCCCGCTCTCCCTTACATCGGCGTATCAAAACTCTCCTGCTTGCCGTGCTGGACTTTTTTTAAAAGCCCTGCGCGAGGCCGGGCACGTCTTCCACACGAAAGGATCTCATTCCAAAGCTTATTTCTCCTGGAAATATCCCTATCAGGAGATTGTCGATTCAAAACTGTGCAGAGACGATAGAGATAAAATTCTGAGATCGTTCTTTAATACGCTTGCAGAAACATATGTGACTCGATTCGGGCACCAAAGGGGGCGCGCTTACTCGGATAGTTCTACGGGCTCCTTCTCTAGCGTTACACGAGATGTTATATTTGATTTTTGATCGATTCGGTCTTTGGTATATATGCCGTAGCATGTCCATTGAGTGGAACGTGTTTGGGTCAAACACACATGGCTGCTGGAGGTGTGGGGTGTTCTGTGAGGTGTTTGCGATCTTTGAGGTAGCCATCTCTTACAGACCATAGTGGTATTTACCTTGGTAAGTAACTACCTCAACTTTTGAATCGTCAGACTTCATTCTTCTCATTCTCGCTCTCGCTCCAGCTGTCGTTGTTCTCAGTCATTCCACTCCTTCAACAACATTACATCTTGCTTCTTTGTATATAAATCGCTATGCATTCCTGACAGTCTTGCAATTCTTTCCTCAGCTCAGCATCTCAGTTTGTCTAAACACCCTGGCTTCCAATATCACTAACACAAGATGTATTCGGGGCTGTTGTCACCATGAAACCTGCCATCCGGTCCCATGCAAAGACAAGAACAGGGTGCAAAATTGCAAAAGGAGGAAAAAATGAAGGTAAGAAAGCCGTTTCTGAAATGTTTTCAAAACTTTCATAAACTTCATTGCTTTAATTGTTCTAAGCGCTCTATGAGTTGTGATTTCGAGCTCACGTAAGAGTCGTAAGCTTCTCCTATTATAATTCGGGGGCTCCAGATATAGAGACAGGGACGGGGACAGACAAAGGCTGGATCGCCAGCATGTATTGCAGGAGCGGAGCAGTTGGAATACATACGACTTCCAGCTCACGGACTTTGAGCTGCTACATCATTATTCAGTTTCTACCTGTTACACCATGGCCGATAGCGCACTGCCTCTCTGATGGCGACCCCGCTACTATCAAATTTCATGGAAGAAAATGGAATGGCGCATTCCTCTGTACGTCTATCTTCGCGTTGGCTAGTCCCAGGAATTTTGGCAACTTTTTATTGGTTGGAGAGGAGAGGAGGGGATAACAGAATGGTTGTATTTGCTTCGTGGAACACGTCATACCATAGCATTGACTGGAGATGCTCCTCGGGCGGGTTCACTATATTTCTGCGATGTTCAACATGGGAGCGCGCAGGGCTGAACGGGAAGTATCCGAAGCTAACCAAACCGAACAAACTCGGGGGGCTACAGAGTTTCATCCATCAATCGAGCATAGATGCAGAGAGCATCGATGCCCTTCGCCGGTTGTTCAACCTAGCTTATGACACTCACGCATACGAACTGACAGATGTCTTCATCTGGCCGTTCCAGCTATCCGGCGAGTTTCTTACGCTGCTGAAACAATACAGGCACGAGGCGATGGTGATATTTGCATACTTTTCTATGCTGTTGGGGCGGTTTAATGGGTACTAGTACATGGAGGAGCGGAGAATTTACCTCATTTCGCGAATTTATCATCTCCTGGACCCGGAGCACCGTCCATGGATACGCTGACCCATGGAAGAGGTTGGATGGGCTTCGAGGATGGTTACCTAGGTAGATAAGGGGTTGTTCCTCTTTCTGCTCCTGGGGGTGATTGGCGGCTATTACATGACTTGACATCCAGTAACCACCAGACCTCTGTTATAGATCTGCAGAGAGTAGTAGAGCAAGCTATAATGATAGTAGACTCTATAAAAAGTGATACCAGATCAAGCAGATACCTTGACCAGCGAATATTCTTTTCTATATATGAGGCGAGCGGCGTAGCCTGAGTTGAAGCTGCGCCTTTTAGCGCGCGGCAACAAGCTTCAAGCCTTCCAGGTTCGGCAGTACTGCCGCTAGCCCGTTTTGGGACTGGTATGCCGTTTCGGGAAGCTCCCCCTGTCACCTAGGCCGAAATAGGCAGGAGCCGGCTGGCAGCAGCCAAAACAGCCCAAAACAGAAGCCGCAGCTCCTGAATTTATTTTCCCGCGTCGTTTCACCTCAAACAGATCAACTTCCGGCGACTCGTCTCATCGTCTCATCTCGTCTCATCTTTCCCCACGTCTTTTCCTGACTCCTGAGCCTTGTTCTCTGCTCTGCCGGTTATCTTGTTATCGCAAGCCGCGAGTCTCTTTGACAAGTGCATTGTATTTCAAATAACTACTAGTTACCTTTGGTAGGCTACTATCATATCATCTTGGCCTATGCTGCTACATATGCAATACCTTAGAACGCGCTGAACTAACCTCTCGTCACTAGATACCCCGTACACTCACGCATATATATATATCTCTCTCTCTCTTAATCGCATTCCCTCTGCCAATAATGTCGGAAGCTCAGAAACCTACCCAGCCCGCTGCTGCGGCGGTTACCACTGATGCACCCGTCGCTGAGAACGCCCCTGAGAATACACAGGACCAACAACAGTCTGCGACTGATAACAATAACAAGGCTCCTCAGGGTGAAAAGGAGAAAGAAACAGAAAATCCCACTACCGATGCGCCGGATGCTATTGCTGCTGCTCTAGTAGTGGCTCCAATTGCCGCTCCTGCTGCAGCTCCCGCCCAGTCGCCTGATGTGGATGCCATTGAAGTCCAGCAAGGTGACCAAAAGAAGAATGACGTCGCGCCCGAAGACAAGCCTCACGAAGCTCCTGTCGACATGCGGCCTGAGTACTTGTCCAAGAACCCGGCTCTCAGCCAATTGTTCGAAAAGCTCACGTCTATTCTTAAGAAGGCTGACTACAACGAGATGTGGGGGGTCACCCTCAAGGATTCCGATGATGTGCCAACTGTCAACGTTTTGATCAAGTTCCTCCGCGCAAACGAGGGTAACGTCAAACTGGCAGAAGAGCAGCTCACAAAAGCCCTGGAATGGCGCAAGAAAATGGACCCTTTAGCCCTGGCTGAAAAGGCCTCTTACAGCTCAAGCAAGTTCCAGGGGCTTGGTTATGTCGCGAATTACAAAGACCAGAACCAAAGAGATGTTGTTTTCACCTGGAACATTTATGGATCCGTCAAAGATGTTAACCGCACTTTTGGCGATGTTGATGAGTGGGTTTTATTAGCTACTTCCCTGGCTAACTTCAATTGCTAACTGCCCCCGCCTTTTAGATTCATCAAGTGGAGAGTTGCATTGATGGAGATGGCTGTCAAAGACTTGAAGCTCAGCGAGGCCACATCCGTGATCGATTACTCTGGCGAGGATCCCTACCAGATGATCCAGGTCCATGACTATCAGAACGTCAGCTTCCTCCGTCTGAACCCCTCGATTAAAAGTGCCACCAAACAGACCATCGACGTCTTCAGCACTGCATACCCAGAGCTCTTGAAGGAAAAATTCTTCGTCAATGTGCCCGCTTTCATGGGTTGGGTCTTCACTGCGTTGAAGGTGTTCCTGAGCAAAAACACCATCCGAAAGTTCCATCCAATCACCAATGGCGTGAATCTTGCTCGGGAATTCACATTCGCCGACGAACTTCCCAAATCATACGGTGGTAAAGGTGATGAGCTTCAGGAGAGTGCTCGAACTGTGACTCTGAAGGAGGATACCCCTGAACCTTCTCCCGCCCCGGAATCCGCCCCCGCCCCCCAAGTCACTACCGCCACTACCGAAACCAACGGTTCTACTAAGAAGACAGCTGAGACCCCCGCAGCAGAACCCTCTAAACCTGCGGAAGATGCGAAGCCCGCCGAAATTCCAGCTCCAGCCGCTGCCCCAGTTGCCATTTCTGAACCTGAGAAACCTGCAGCGGCACTAACGGGCGAAACTCCTGCAGCAGCAGCAGCCAAATGATCTTGGCGATCTCACTCAAACCCATATATCCCTTGTTTTGTTAAACTTTTTTTGTAATTTTATTTTGCTTTGTTACGTGGCCGCAGCGTGAGTACTAATAGTTCCAGCTCCCCGTTTTGTTTTGATCTCCGATTTATGCTAACCTACCCACCCCAAGTTTGTCTATAGGTAATAATAATAAACCTCTGGGTTTTGTGGTATTTGGCAAGCCGTTTTCAACTGCTGCAAAATACCCTCTGCCTCCATCCTGGGAGGACTTTGCCGGAGCTTGTGCCCTTTAATAATAAAAAAAAGTTGGTGTGGTGGTTTTTTAGTAACTTGAATCCTTGATAGTGTAGGGCCTTTTCTTGATACCTCGAGGTGCTTGCTGTTTCTCCACTCTATGATTGTCTTAGTCTTAGTAGAATAAGAGATCTCTGTTTCCCCCCTCCCCCCCTTTTTGTTTTTTTGTTTTTTTTTCTCTTGTTGTTTTTCTTACCTTCCCCATGATACCATTCAAACAGTTGTTTTTTGCCTTTACTCGATCGACTATTATTTGTCAGATTTTATTTTACCCAAGTTAATGCCAGTGTCCGCGTTGCTCTGTGATATCATTCATTTCCTATTTTATGTTTTGCTGTAGTGAAGGTTTGCAAATTGCAAGCGAGGTGAGTATTATTAGTATTTCTCGGTGAATTAGTGCTGTTCATTATCCGGCGGGCTATTTCTACCACAAGCGCAGTCAGCCCTGCATCAATCTTCAGAGCTCCGCAACATTAGACATTTAGAGAAACCTCCGCTCTACCTAATCAATGGTGATAGAGTGCAAATACAGTCTTCTTCATTCACCACGCGTGCAGAAAGCTTACATCTAACTTCCCTGTTGTAGGCTGGGCGCTAGGCTGCTCAACAGGTCAATAGAATTTATTTGACGCGACAGAACATTCACTCACTCACTGAGCTGGGGAGGGGCTGCTGTCCCAGGATGCCCATCTGCTAGCCCTCACTCACTTCCTCCGGCCGTACACGACATAATACTCACTTACTACGGATTCGAGAAGGGATATTTAATTTTCCTAGGATACCCGGTTGGATACGACGATTTCGCCGTTTACTCTTCTCGTGATATACCTTTCCGCCCTACCACTTACCACCGCTCGCGACAAAGAACTATACCCACGAAACGAAACCCCCGCAAACCACTTCACCATTAACCCAATTAACCCACCCACATAACAGAATACCGCCAAAAGAAAATATAATGTCCGTCTGGAACCCAGAAAACATCCGCGACGTCGCCGAATCCGTCGGCATCGGCGCCCTCAACGACGAAGTGGTCGACAACCTCGCGCGCGATGTCGAATACCGCATCTCACAGGTTCTCGAGGAGGCGCTGAAATTTATGCGCCATGCGAAACGCACGTTGCTGACGACGCAGGATATCTCACACGCCCTGCGTGTTTTAGATGTTGAGCCGTTGTATGGATATGAGTCGACGAGGCCGTTACGGTTTGGTGAAGCGACGTTGGGGCCTGGGCAGCCGCTTTTTTATGTTGAGGACGACGAGGTCGATTTTGAGAAGTTGATTAATGCGCCGTTGCCGAGGGTGCCGAGGGAGATTACATTTACGGGTTTGTATAACTAACTTTTTTTATTATACGTGGTAGCACATCAACTACATATTCTAGGCTGGTGACAAAAGCTGATTTGATTTTTGTTTGATTCATTAAATATAGCACACTGGCTGGCCGTCGAAGGAGTGCAGCCTACAATACCACAAAACCCCACGGGGGCGGATTCGCGGAATATCGAGTTGGTGTCCAAGGGTCCCAACGCAAATGCCAATCTAGCTGCGATGAGCGGGAATGACAACGTCTCCGTCAAGCCATTGGTCAAACACATCCTCTCCAAAGAACTACAACTCTACTTCGAGAAAGTGTGCACTGCATTCCTGGACGAATTGAACGAAGAGTACCGGCTCTCTGCGTTTTCGAGCCTGAAGGAGGACCCAGGCCTCCATCAGCTCGTGCCGTATTTCGTCCAGTTCATTTCTGAAAAGGTCACGCATAGCCTTAAGGATATATTCGTGCTGACGCAGGTTATGCATATGACTGAGGCGCTGATTCAGAATAAAACGCTCTACGTGGATCCATACGTAAGTTTGATTAAGTTTTTGTTCCTTTCCCCCCCCCCACGCCCCCAATTCTAACAGAATAAAACTAATTTTAAAAAAAAACACAGGTCCCCTCCCTCATCCCCCCAGTCCTAACCTGCCTCATCGGCCGCCAACTAGGTTCCAGCACCAGCTCCAGCACCGCCGACCCCCTTGAACACTTCGCCCTCCGCGACCTCTCCGCCTCCCTCATAAGCATGATCGCCCGCAAATACTCCCACTCCTCCCACACCCTCCGCCCGCGCCTCGCGCGCACGTTTCTGAAAAATTTCCTGGACCCGGGCAAGCCACTTGGCACCCACTATGGTGCCATCATCGGCTTGCAATCCATCGGTGGTGCGGATGTGGTGCGCGAACTCATCGTGCCGAATCTGCGGACGTATGAGGTTGTTTTGAAAGATGCGACTGCCACAACAACGACGACGACGACGACGACGATGACGACAGGGGCGGATGAAGGGGTAAGGAGGTTGGAGGCTGAGAAGGTTATTGGGGTTATTTTGGCTGTGTTGGGGACGTTGGTGGGGGATGAGCAGCAGCAGCGTGGGGTGGGAATGTTGACGAATGGGGTTTCAGGGGATGGGAAGGCAGAGTTGAGTGAGAGGCTTGCTGAGAAGGTTGGGGAGGTTATTGCGGGGAGGATATTGGAGAGCGGGCAGGAAGGGTTGGCGAATGTGATATTGGGGGGTCGGTGAGGTCTGTTTTTGCTTCAATTTCTTCTTTTACTTTCTTTCTTTTTTGTTTCCTGGGATTTTCCGAGGAGGGAATATTTCCCTTGTTCTGCGCGCGAGGGCTGGCTGGGTTTGACATCATTTGGGCTGGGCGTTTTATTATGGATTTTTCTTTTCCTGTTATTTTTGGACGACCATGTTAACGGCGGTTTTTGGGGCGTTTCCTTTTTTCTTTCTTTCTTTTTTTTTTTTTTTTTGAAAAAGCTCTATCTATTTTTATTACCCCCCCTGTCATCTTGTTTCCATTACTTATTTACCATCCACTGATATTATATAACTATATACATTTAGTTATCTGTGTAATGTATACCATCTCTTGCCACTGGCACAAGACATATCTATCTATCTAATCCCGTCCCTTGATGATTTTGTAGCCCGCTAATTGCAAATGATACGTAACAAATAGAATGCGGCATATATTGCAGCTACAGATATTCGTCCCCTGCAGACTTGCAGTGGAGTTATTAACCGCCTACCAATCTCAATATTAAGCAAATATTTTTCAAGCACAGTACTCCGTAATATCCTCCGTATATAGCCTACCTTGTGGCCCCACCTGCACACCTACATTAAGTGAACCGCACTGTTAAACCCTGCAGGTGGGTAGGTAAGTGAAAGGCACAGTTATCCTGCAGAAGGTTTGCTGCGTTGACAATGGAGGCCTGCACACACACACACACACACATAAATATAAGTACTCAGGTATTTATATCATTCAGCTACATACTCCGTACACCCCTTGAAGACTTGACATTGAGACAAACGAGTTTAGAGAAGTGGGTGATGTTAGAAGCATAATGGAGTACAATAAATATCCTATAGATATATAAATAGGAGCTTTCATTCCTTTCTCACCCCCCCCTTTTTTTTTCTTTTTTTTTTCTTTTTTTTTTCTTTTGTCTTTTTTGGCTTTCTGATGAGAGAGAGTGGATACAAGATGCAACCTTGCAAGCACCAAAAATTGTTTCCTGCAGTATTCCGTAGTTAGTTCTTCGCAACCGGCCCTGGGCCCTGAGGCTGTTGGCGTTGAGGCCCAAGGGCGGGTTAGGGCTAGCTAGCAATAATAGCCACCCGTGGACCTGTTAGTCTGGCGGCGCTGAACCTTGAAACTTGAAACTTGGCTCGGGGCACCGGGGAGATGGATGGGTTTCATTGGTAGGTTGTTTTCGACGTGCATAGCTTTCTTTTTTCTTCCCCTGTAGGGTTTTTTTTTTTTTTTTTTTTTTTTTTTTT
>PDND01000099.1:0-98529 GCA_002572855.1 [Emmonsia] crescens
CCCCCCCCCCCCCTTTCTAGAACGGACGGCGCTAGGATGAGCGTCTGGAGTTTATCGTTTGGCTTTTTTTAATTAATTTCCTTTAATTTCCTTTTAAAAAAACCTAGGGAGGGAGGAGAGTAAGGAAGGAAGGACGGGGTGAAATGGGCGAAAGAAAGCGAAGCAGGGAATACTTTGTCCTTAACTATCCGACCTCACCTACGAATTCGTTATTCGTTATTTTTTTATTTTATTTTATGATCGATGACGGTGACTATTATTGTTACTGTTATTGTTGTCGGCATTGGCATTGGCATTGGCATTGAGAGCATTGTCCATGAAATCATGATTCTTTTTCTTTTTTGCTTTTTTTCTGTCTTTCTTTCCTCTGGTCAATTTTCTTTTTCTGGAAATAAATATTCTTTTTTTTAAAAAAAAAAAAGGAAAATCCCAGTTTTCATCAATTAGGAGATATATAGGCTTTTTCTTCTTCCAGTTTTTAAACCACTTTTCAACAATTTGTGGTCGTTTTCTTTTGTTCATTTTTTGTCATTTTTCAATTTTCGATCTCGACCTAGATAGGTATGGACTAATTTACTTTGCATGATTTTATTTGGTTATATATAGAAATATTATTTTTTATCATGGCAGAGAGATTGATGACAGAAGGATTGTCTTGAAAATGATAGTTAAGTAGAGTTGTGAACATGATGAGTATTGGAAGGAGTGGGAGAGGATCAAGAAATTTCTTTTAGGGGTTTGGGTGGGAAATAAAAAATACAATCACAAGGATATGTTGTGGGCACATGGGATGAAGCTCTATCTTATTTGTTTTAAAAGAAACAGATAGAAGTGGATTATGAGAATTCAAGGCGAAATGAAGGTAAATTGCTTTCTTCGTGTCCTGTAACGGGCGAATAAGAAGAAAGGGCATCTAGGGAACGGGGAACGGGGGATGGGAATGGGAATGGGAATGGGAGTAGGAAATCCGAAAATGGAACTCGAGGTATTATTTATCAACTATAGAGGGTACTCTTAACAGGGAAGCAGAAATGCAAGAAAGGATCCGTCGGGAAACCCAAAAAAAAAAAAAAAACTCCATGCCAAACGATCCAACCACCCCATCCACACCAGATACAAAAATATATACTCTAAATCTAGGCAAAAAAAGGGACGAGGGGGGGAATAGAGAAAGACAAAAAAATAACGACCTAGATATCCCAAGCGCAAGAAAAGAAAGAAAGAAAGGAAAGAAAGAAAAAAGCTCGTGACCTATAGGGAGCTCAAGTGTACAATTCCCCCCTTATCCCCAACCCCTTCTCTAAATCCCTCCTCCGACTCCATTTGCCCCCACTACTCCCCGCCCCATCTCTATCCTCCTGCTCCGCCTCCATCATCTCCTTCTCCTCCTCAATCTCCCTCTCAACATCCTCTCGCAGGCCCATGATATCAGGCGGGATATGGCGCATCTGTACACTCGGCGCGCCCTTGATATAACGCAACTGCTCCAGCACTGTCTGCGTCACAGACTCCAGATAAGCCTTCGAGTTTCGATTCTCGAGCCTGCGCATGTCCGACAGCGGCGGGAAGAGCGAGCAGTCTGGTTTGAAATGGCTGCGGAAGGGGAGGGAATCCGGTAGTCGTGGGTTTATGTCTGAGGCGGCGTCGATGCAGATGGCCGTTTCATACGCCCAGAGGCGCGAGACGTTGCGCGGTGTGTAGCCGCCGCCGCCCACGACGAGGGTGGGGAGGCCGAAGGTCTTTGTGTATGCGACGCAGGCGCCGTGCGCGCGGATGTTGAGGTTGAAGCAGCCTAACCGGTCGCAGCCGAGGCTGTCTGCGCCGCATTGTAGGACGATTGCGCCGGGCTGGTAGGTGCGGATGCATGGGCCGATGATGGATTGGAAGAGGGAGACGTACTCGTTATCTTCTATGCCGTCGTTGAGGGGGACGTTGAGCGCATGGTGTGCGCCTGGGTTGAGGGGGTTCGGGGGCCCTGTGTCGTCCAGCCCGCCGGTGCCGGGGAAGAAGTTGTCCTTGTCGTATTTGTGGAAGGAGACGGTTAGGACACGATCTGTGGACCAGAAGGCTTGCTCGACGCCGTCGCCGTGGTGTACGTCTATGTCGATGTACATTACGCGCGGGTGGAGGCGGAGGAGTTGGAGGATGCCCAGGACGATGTCGTTGATGTAGCAGAAGCCGCTGGCTTCGGATTTCTTCGCGTGGTGGAGGCCGCCGGACCAGTTAATGGCGATTTCGGATTGGTTGTTGCAGAGTTTGCGCGCGGCGTCGAGTGTGCCGCCGGCGTAATGTGAACAGTAGTTGAAGAGGCCGTCGAAGACGGGGCAGTCGTCGCCAAAGTTGAAGCCTGCGATGCGCTCGTTGAGCTCTGTGTTGTCCATGTCTGATGGGATGACTGTTTGCAGGAAATCTAGATATTCCGGGCTGTGAAATTCGGCCATCTCGTCATAGGTTGCCTCGCGCGTTTTATACAGGTCCATGGCATGGTGCATGCCGTAGGCCATGACTATCTGCTTGGTGAGGGTGAGTCGCCATGGTTTCATCGGATGCGACGAGCCAAAGTGGTGCGGCTCGACGTCGGGGTTTGCGTGCCATGACACTGTGTATCCCTTTGGGCGCTTGAAGCCTTCATGTTCAATCTCATGCGCCGTCTTGCGGTCCAATGATAGCGATGTTTCGGCTACAGCTGGAGGGGCGTATTCCTGGACAATAGTTGATCTGGCCATAGGAATAAATATCGGGATGGTTTCAAAACGAGAGGAATAGGGTTTTGGTATTCAGGATCTTATCATGATGGAACCCGCTGATTCCTGGCGCAAAAAAGAAAAAGGGCGTCTCCAACGTTGATATGCGATTATCAGGGATGTTAATGATATGCGCATTCGTCGAGTTGTTCGTTGTCGTTGTTGCAGGAAGTTGACATCGAATCGAGATCCAATCACCAGAAGAAGTTCCAGACGCAGGTGCCACAGAACGCTATATCTAATACGGCTAGCGTACCAGCCTCGTTGTGGCGAATTAGCCGCCTTATCAAGGCCAATATGGTCTGTGCATGCACGTGATGGGACTAGTCCTCTTTGGTCCCTTTTACTTCTCCCGAGGTCGTCATCGTCTTTTACATCTTCAACTCTTCACTCACGCCTTATCTCCATCGATACCCACACATCCTCAACGTCTCGTTGGCCACGCAAAGGGAAACGCACCCAAATCTTCACAGTCAGATCAAGCTACCCTGGAAATAGGCTTTATACACAACGTGGCTCATGTTTCATGACATCGGAATCTCCTAGGGATATTCTTGGTGGCGCAAATCCGACATTTTAACAATATCGACGTATGGGTAGCCCAACTTGGTGAATATGGCTCATACAGAAGACTGCTCAACTGTGCTGGAGCAGTTTGTTCATGATGGTAGGTGTTCTCCGGGAAGAAACTAATTTTTGGCGTATCCTAACTCACTGTTTGACCCAACATAGTCGCGAACCTGCCGGCCGAGATCAATCATTTGATGGAGGAGATCCAAGCTAAGGATAAAATAATGCAAGAATGTCGCGCTACGATAAATTCTCGCGACACGAGTCTACAAAAATTCATTAAGCAGAATGGTAGCCATGCCCCGAACCCCAAGGAAGACAGCTACAGCAGAACGATATTACAGAACTTGGATCGTAGCCAGGTACTACAGGATGAAAAGATCCTACTAAGCGAGAAGGCATGCGTGTTACTCGATCGCCAAATCAAGAAGCTGGACGTTAAGATTAGAGAGTTACAAAACGAGGGAGTCCTTTCGAAAGATCCACCAATCCCTTCCCTCTTCCGAAATAAAGACCAATACCGCGAGCCACCAAAACCATTATTCTCGGAATCCACACCCGCAGAAACCTCATACGCCTCACCCCTAAACCCAACGTCTGGAAATTCAACTCTACAATATAGCCTATCCCAAAGACTAAACACCGCCGCTGGGCGTTCATCATCTAGCACCTCCGCCCTCACAGCGTCGTCGCAGACCGCCGCACGAAACTCTGCACCAGCCACCCCAGCCTCTGCTGCCTTACATCTTCAACACCGCCATCGGGAGTCCTCCGCAGGCGCTGCAGACAACAAACGTAGACGTCTAAATGCATCGCTAGGAACGCTCCCGGCAGCGTCCTCGAACCTGCGCCAATCCTCCCTTGGGCCCGGCACACCCAAACCCGGTACCCCAGGAGCCTCGCGCGCAGGGAGCGCAGGACCCCGTGCCACAACAGCCGTGAAAAAGCCACCGCCAAAGAAGGTAGCCCCACACCAACAACAGGCACGGCGGAAAACTGCCACAGTCGGAAAACCCACAAAGCGCTCCTCGAGCGGGAATGGCCGGTTAAAAACCCTTCCGGGAAATATTGCTGCAGCCGCTGCTGCATCGAGGAAGAAGTCTCCGTCCTCTGCTACTGGCTTGGTGGAGGAGGAAGAGGATGAATCTGTCCTTAGCAGCGCTGAGGTTTCGGAGTCGGAGAATAATCCGCCGGCGTCGAGACGGAATGCGGGTGGGGTCCGGGCTGGCGGGGAGTCAGATGAAGAAGGGGATGAGGAGGAGGAAGATGAGGGTGGTGAGGATACGAAGACTTATTGTACGTGTCGCAGTGTTAGTCATGGGGATATGGTGGCGTGTGATAACGATGATTGCCCTTATGAGTGGTTTCATTGGAAGTGTGTGGGCTTGACTAGGGAGCCATTGGGGACTTGGTATTGTGATGAGTGTAGGAAGAATTTGGGAAAGTAGAGGAATAGAGGATTCACTTTGTATATTATTATGCGATGGGTTATGGATGGGGGTTATGGGTTATGGGTTAGGTTACGGGTTATATTGGAGAATGCAGGCCTGTTTTTTCTTCTGTGACTTGATAAAGTTTGCATTGTGCATCTCTCGATTCTGTAGTGTGTTGTAGATACAGACGATGAAATGAGCAAATAAAAAAATCCGGGAAAAATATAGATAAACTGGTAAATCCCTTGTGTACTTTTCTAACAGTAAAATGGATAGAAAAAGAACAGAAATACCCCTTAAAACACCGTCGCTATGCTATGCTACGTAATATATGGTATATTGAAATCATTTTGTTGTGATGGGTTGTCCTGCACTCATTTCCCCTAATCATAAGAATATCCATCGTATGCGTATGTGATCGTATAAGCAGTAATTCTTCGTGCGATATATCTCTCAGTATATGTCTCGCTGTAGATGGTTGGAAAGGAGAAAAATCGTGGGACATTGTATATCGAAAGATAATTTGGAGAGGGTTGTGGTTGAAAGTCGGTGGGAGAAAGATAAAAAGGGGATTTTATCGTGGGTGGGTCCTCTTATGTTCAAAACGTCAAAGACTTATTTAGCCACTCGTCGAAGTATTCACAATTCTCCGCATTGACAGGTCCGCCCTCCTGGCACAGCGCGAATACCGGACATCGTCCGCAGGGAGCCTCCGTCATGCCGTTTCCGCCAAGTGTAAGACTATCCTGGTCCGTTTTATTCTGGTCTGTTTGATCTCCGGTTTGTAGTCCCAGGTCGCGCTGCAGTGATATCTGGTGTGGTTTTTTTACACTTTTATATGCGGCTCCGTCACGGAGAGAGATCAGTTTCCCGTCAAAGCAAAGCATATCGAGCAGTTGCGCGATGCTAGATTCGCCCATTGTGACGGGGGTTAGGCCAGAGTTGTTGATTGCGTTGGTGATATCAGTCACGGTCGGGTATCCGTTGTACGATGGGAGGTATGGTAGATATTGCGGCTCCCCCTTGGCACTATCTGGACGAATTTTTTGTCTCTTGGCCTTACGTTCACCTGCTGCGGGATCGTACCAGCTCCTCGCGCTCACCCAGTGTTCAATCCACCCTCCCAGCCCGCGGATGAAGTCAGCATCCAAAACTCCATCTGTGAACCATGCGCCGCCCGTAACATCTTCGCTCGGTTGCAGGCCAGAGAGCATGTACATTTTCCGTTGCGGATATTTGACATTGCGAACGGATTTAATATAGTTTTTCGTCTCGAGGGATTTCAGGCAGCGGTTCACGATTGTCTGATGTAGATTTGTCCGCGATTTGATTGTCCGTGTCCAAACGCCGCTGCGGCCCGTTGATTCGACCACGCTGTATATAAGACGTTCTTCGGCATTGAGGTTTTGGAGTCTATTGTAATTAGTTATGTTTCATGACGCAGGCAAAAGATTACCAGGTCGAAACAGCCACAAACTTACTTTTCAGCATCTGATTGAGCAATGATTTTCCAAGCAAGACGGTCGTCGCTGCCATAGAGCATACGCATCAAGCTCTGATCCACAAGTGATTGGGCGCATTTCATTAACAGGGCAAGGTCGTTGTTGGGGATAACACCCAGGCTGAGCAGATCTTGCTGGTAGAACAAGTGATCGGGTGGGAAATTGGAAAGGCATCGCGCATAGAGAGTTGCGGCCAGCTCCTTATGCTCTGCACTTCCAATTCCCTTCGAGGAAGCACCTGCGGAGGCGGGCATGTTTTGAAAACAGGACGACGGATCTCCAGATTGGGACAGAGGAGCGTAGGGGGGATCACCGTGGAGGTTCCGAAAGAGTCATAGTCAGGCAGTGATCCTCCATTCGACTCAGGCTTGACAATGTCCGTCCGACTATGACTGTAGAACACAAGCCGACTAAAAGAGATGTTTCTTCGGTAAGGGAGTGAGTCTGTCTATGCAAGAAGTTGGCTGTGACTTTTTTTTTCTGATGTGGGGGTCACATTGCCTAATCGGGCGGTGGTGGTTGGAATTTCAAGCTCCAAGCTACGGTAAGGGAATTACGGTATTCTAAACGGAAACATACCGTTGGGTACTTATCGCTACATATAGAATTACGTGGTACTTAAAGTCACTCAGGACCTAGGCTATATTACGCTGCCTCCACGCCGTAACGACTTGAGCTCGAAATTTCCAGAAGCTTTCTGCTGGACGATACATATAACTTCCCCCTCTTTCTTTTACATTTACTATTTTTCCCTACAACCAACAACATTTCTTCTGCTTATTGTCTTATAGCATCTCCGTTTAATAACTCTTAGTTACTGTACTGCTTAGCTCTAATATAATAATGGCTGACGCTCTGAAGGCGGAAGGCAACAAAGCCTTCGCGGCGAAGGATTTCAAATTGGCTGTGTAAGTCCCTAGGTACTTGTCGAGGAGCTGGTGTTATTATGCTCTCTGCTAATCGAACTTGAGACAGTGAGAAATTCTCCCAAGCCATCGCAATTGAACCGGAGAATCATGTTTTGTATTCCAACCGTTCTGGTGCTTACGCCTCCCTTAAAAACTTCGAGAAGGCCCTTGAAGATGCGAATAAAACAACGGAGCTTAAGGCAGACTGGGTGAAGGGCTGGGGCCGGAAGGGAGCTGCAATGCATGGACTGGGCGATTTGAGTATGTCCGCAGGATATGATCCGTTTTTGTTTTGTTTTTTTTTGTTATTTCCCAGGCTAGTAGTGGCTAACGAGAAACCCAGTTGGTGCAAATGATGCATATGAGGAGGCCCTTAAACTAGACCCCTCCAATGCACAAGCCAAAGCTGGACTCGAATCTGTCAAACGTGCAATCGATGCAGAAGCAAGGGCGGATGGCCTAGGCGGAGACCCTTCCGGTGGCCTTGGAAACATGTTTAATGACCCCCAACTTATCACCAAACTTGCCTCGAACCCCAAGACGTCCCCCCTGCTGGCCGATCCGGAATTTATGGCAAAACTTCAAAGATTGAAGCAAAATCCAAACAGTATCGGAGAGGAGATGCGAGACCCCAGATTCCTCCAGGTAATGAGCGTATTGCTTGGTATTGACATGTCGTTTGCTCCTCCCCCAGAGGCTGGTGGCGACGCTAGGGAGGCGGAGGAGGATGTTAAAATGCCAGAGCCATCACAATTCAAGAGAGCACCCGAGCCTGAACCAGAACCTGAGCCCGAAGACGAGGAAGTTATTGCGAAGCGGAAGGCTAAGGAAGCCGGTGATAAGGAAAAGCAACTTGGTACAGAAAACTACAAGAAACGGCAATTTGACGCTGCGATTGAGCATTATAGCAAGGCGTGGGAACTGAATAAAGACATCACATATCTTACGAACCTTGGTGCTGCCAAATTTGAGAAGGGTGACTATCAAGGGGCGATTGAAGTTTGCGAGAAGGCAATTACTGAGGGACGAGAAATGTTGGCTGATTTTAAAATTATTGCAAAGTAAGCTGAAATCTGCAACGCTATTGGACACTTCTGGAGTGAATCTCACTAACAGCATTGGAATAGGGCCTTCGGAAGGATTGGTGCCTCTTACGAGAAGCTGGGAGATCTAACAAGCGCCATTGTCAACTATCAGAAATCTTTGACGGAACACCGTACCCCAGATATCTTGACTAAGCTGCGAAACGCCGAGAAAGCTAAAATCAAGGCCGAGAAAGAATCCTACATCAACCCTGAAGAAGCTGAAAAGGCAAGAGAGCTTGGCAACCAAAAGTTCAAGGATGCGGACTGGCCGGCTGCCGTTGACGCTTACACTGAGATGACGAAACGGGCACCTGATGATCCACGGGGATATAGCAACCGTGCTGCAGCATTGATCAAGCTCATGGCCTTCCCGGGAGCTGTTCAGGATTGTGACGAAGCCCTTAAGAGAGACCCGAAGTTTATTCGTGCATATTTGAGAAAAGCACAAGCTCTTTTTGCCATGAAAGAATATAACAAATGTATGGACGTGTGTGCTGAAGCAGCCGAACATGACGAAACCGGTGCCCATGCCCGTGAGATCGACCAACAGCAGCAAAAGGCATTGGAAGCTCAGTTCAGCGCTCGTGCTGGTGAAACTGAAGAGCAAACTGCAGAAAGAATTCAGCGCGATCCTGAGGTATGATTTTTCTTCATTCCCTGTCATTGCCGCGGTTTGGCGCAATTCTCTTATTGAAAAAAATTAAAAAATGATATGTCACTAACCCTACCCCTAATTATTATAGATCATGTCCATTCTCCAAGATCCCGTTATGCAGAGTATACTTCAACAAGCCAAGGGCGACCCGGCTGCGCTACAGGAGCACATGAAGAATCCGGGTGTCCGGGTGAAGATTCAGAAGCTGGTGGCCGCAGGCGTCATCCGTGTTGGAAGATAGATATCGCGTGTCCCATCTCCAACGTTAGTGGTGGTTGATTGATTACGGCATTGAAGTAGCCCAATACGAGATGTTATGAATGTTCTTTGTGTTTACTTGCTTGTTTCCTTAGCATCTGAATGGGGAGGCTGGAAAACTACCGATCCGGGGTATCACGCACCCATTAACCCTGGAATCGGGGGCAGAGGATGAAAAGGTGAGCTGATAACGAAAGCTTCAACGTTGAATTTCTGCTGTGCTACCTTTCTCAGTCTTTTTGGTTTACTTTTGACATCTTTGGAGCGTGCTCATTTGAAGTTTTCAGTCGATACCTTACTATTATCAAAAAAAAAATGCAAAAAAAATAATTTACATCGTTCGTTTGGTCGGCAGCATTGCATAGCCAAATTCGCGTTATGGGAACAAGCACCTATATTGAATTAATTCTTAAACATACTCATCCCACGGCTACAGCAATTCTTGCATTTTCTCCGAAATTCTTCTTGGTTAGATCCATCTTTTCTCCCGGATCCCTCCCGGATCCCTCTCTAAACCATGCAACTGCCATTTTCTGGCTTGTACGGTTTTCGGGCCTTCCACCGCTTGTTGCGCACCGCCTGATGCCCGAAAAAACCCCCATTCAGTCGTGGTCTCCTCTGCGTAAATGCGTGTGTGTTCTTTGACTTATCACTATTGTTGCAGTTAGGACCGTTTAGATGTGGAACCCGAGATTTACCCCGTATAGGTACATGTACAACTCCACGTCCTCGAAAAGTAGGGTAAGGATGCGTGATGCTGGCCAGGTTGAGAATGGTGGCTTTATATCCATAACTATCGTAAAGCAGGTTAAATCGTTCTTTCTCGGTGCTGGCCTGGCTCCCCCCTTCTCTTTCCCACGGACCCCGATATCCGCCGTGAATGGGGGATAGCTCAGGATTAACGCTCAGGCGTGAACCCTTTATGTAGCCATGAAAGCGGCGTCGCCGTAGAAGCTAATGCAGTGTGAAGATCTATGAATCTCAGTCCATCCTATGCAAGGAGTCCGTGGAAGGCAAGTAGAACGACAGCTGAAAGGTCTCCAAGGCTTGTTGTGGAGGCTGTTTTCTGAATGTTTCCTTGCTTTCATTTGGTGATCTAACTGTCTTAGGGGGACACAGTAGGATTGCACACCACTATTGTTTGGGCGAAATTTGTGTAGACAGTCACAAAGTAACTCATAAAAGCGTTGTATCCGAGATGATATTACGGAGCTCTCGTTCGTTGATTGATATAGCGAATTCAATGAAATAGCCAACCATGTAAAACAGCTATTGAACATTATAAAATTAGACAATTGGCATACAGCAATAACTGCACGATGCTTCCTCTAATAAGTATATAATTCTCCCGCCCGACCCGTGCTTTTATGCTTACGATTCAGTATCATATACTGTAAAATTGTCCCAATAACGAAGGCGACATGTGCGGATATCAGGCAAATATTCACATTCCACCCAACCACGTACAGCGGTCGGTCGCTTTCCTGGAAGACATGGCTACTGACAATGCCAGATAAATTCGTTGCCACCGTAAGCATTGCCATTGTAATGGATCTTTCTTCTGCTGAACGACTATTCATGGCCAACCAAGAAGCATTAACGGGATCTGTTTGGGTCACCAGTTATCAATCAGTTCCACTGCAATTTAAGGAGATGATACAGGGAGCGTAAAAGTACTTACGCCATACGGCGCAGAAGGCGATGGCGAGAGTGAGAAGGGCGAATCGCAGATTGCCATTTGGAGAATGCACGAGTACTCTGCACCCGAGCTAGAAGAATGTTAGAAGGATGCTCTGCACCATATGGCTTTGGGCCATTTTGCTGGAAGGTCACACTTACAACAAATCCCCAACTGCACATTGAGCCCGCAAGAACGACATATCCACGTCTACCTGTTTTATCCCTTCATAATAGTCAGGTAAATATTAACAGGTTTAACAGATTTATCCCCTACCCAACATATCCCCAGATAACTATCAATATCAACTGGGCCCATAAACCGATTGTTACCAAAGCATTTGACAAGAGTCTTTCAAAACCAAAGGTTGCTACGAGAGTCGGGGCATAGGCACCGAATACATTGATAGGTGCCAGTCCGGCGATTGTCAAAAGTAGATGAGGGTACATCTTCCAGTTCGTTAACTAGATATCAGCTGTCAGTTTCAAACACATCTATGTTGCCAGTTGTTAGGTATTATGGTTTCCTACCGCTCCTTTTAGCTGTTCAAATGATATAGATTTCCCTCGCCTTGCTTTCTTGGGATCGTCGGCAATGACTCTTCGGGATAAAAATGCGGTTTCCCTATCAGTGAAATAATGAAATCCAGCCAGGGAGGTCGGATCTTCTGGACCCTTCGGGAATAGTGCGATGAACACAAAACCAACAACGATGGTGAAGAGGCCCTCTATCTAATAAATATATTAATACATATGTAATCAGGATTTATAAAGACGGCGACCTACTATAAAGAGCCATTGCCACCCTGCCAGTCCTCTAGTCCCTCTCATTTGTAGTCTGTCGACGTTAGCAGGTGTGCACCTCCAAAATGAAAGCAAATAGTGCAAATTGGTTCTTTGAGATATCTTACATTCCATATGCTATCAAACCACTTGCCGCCCCAGCGGATAGATTTCCTATGTAAAATATAGCGAACCTCTTGCTGGTCTCGTCTCGTTTATACCACGTTGTAAGGGTATATAAGCTAGCAGGTATAAAACCGGCTTCACAGATACTGCTAACTGTCAGCCTTAATACTCCATGTGTTGATAGCGATATAAGAGTAGATATACCCAAGTAGTATCCTAGTGCTCAGGAACGCAGCCAATCCCTTTTGAAAGGCTTGCAAGGTGGCCACGGTGCCCCTAGAAACCGTCAATAGCCTTAGAAGATGAGGAGGTAGGTAGCCTACTCACCATGCAAAGATCTGGGCACCTATCCATACCTGCGGCCCAAGTCTGAAAAGAATTATGTTGCTAGGGATCTATGATGTGACCGGGATTTAGAGTGCTAGACTTGACTTGTAATATATGGTGGAGTTTGAATGTGGGCTTAAGGTACCTCAACCAATACAACCGCGAGGGGTAGGAGTAGTTGGCCCATATTGAATTGGTTCTGAGTAATGCCAACATCTTGGAAGAAGAAGTCTGTAAGGGCATTTCCTCTATCAAGTGTTACATAGTCAGTATTATTCGGAAATATGAGTGGAATTTTGATGCTAGAATTAGAAGCTTCAAGAGAAGTAGTCATCGACTTGGAGCTGGTGTGGCGCTTACATATTCCCGCGATCAAGCTGTAACGCCATAAATCCTAACATCAGAATTGGTAGCACAACGCGGTCAATCCTGGACAGTAGGCAGAAGTTGCGGCAGTCAGCTTAACTGGTTGTCAAATGGCATTTCATCTTCACTAACTTCCATACGAGCCTCTTTTCTTCCTCCACTGTTAATTCCTCTTCCAATCGTGTTGTGGAAACCATAGGTGATTCGTCAACTTCTGCTAGCTTCGCGAAGCCAGACAGCGACTGCGAGGAGCGTTGATGCATTTCATATTCTGCTTGAGGACTCATTTCGCTGCATTTATATAGCAAGTTAATGCCAAACGGAGACTTTTCGGTCTCGCTGAATCGTGATGGCTGCCCACCCTGCTATATATACCCGTTGGGTGCCTGCGGCTCAGGGATAACAGACTTTATTAGTTTAGAGCGCTTGGAACGCCTCGCCGTGGCGTGCATTTGATATTGGCCAATTTCTCCGCTTGGTATAGAGAAGCTCAAGCCATGGTCGATATGGCTGCCGCAGGTGTATCAGGAATTGATGACCCCAGTCCTGCAAGTTTGCCATGCTGTGCAACCATCCAGGAGGCATTGATACCATCGCCAGAGACCACTAACTGTTTCTCGTTATAAACCTTTCTCAAACCTTCCCTATAAGAGGGCTATTATTCTGAAATTTCATCATCCTCAGTTCAGCGGTTGGAAACCATTGTGTTATATTGTATGTATATCATTGCAGTTTTTGTTAGATTCCCCTAGCTATTACATTTACCTCCACAGTATTGAAACTCTCCAAGTTTAAACTTTTCGTTAACCAATCTAGCATAAATCTTCACCCGCGAGCACCAGATAAGCTGAAATATTCCTCCTCAGAATACTCAGAATACGGAGTACTCGACATAGATACTCAAAAGCAGCTATATCAATCCAATTTGTCGAACTTTTGCTCTGCATTCCACAAAAGCATGGCTTCCTCAGAGGCTTATAGTCATATTAAACTTAAGTTAGGTTTTCCCAAAATAATTTGTACTATCTACATTCTGCTATCTCGTAACTTGCTCCACGAGGGCCAATATAGGAGGAAATCCCTCCGCCCATAAAGTAGGGCATTTGTTTCTTATAAGGAGAAAGAAGCCCTCCTGTCCATCCTATGAATTGATCAGGCCCAAACCATGGTATTGTGGAGAACGTGCAATTATCCCAAATGAACGTTACCAAATTGGATAACCTAGCACTCATGGTTTTCAGGGGGAAAGGTGGTTTTTTCCCTTTCGTGATCGGATTGTTGGCTCGTCAAACATCTCTCTTCCCTATGGGGTGGATATGATGCCATCGACATATTTTCCTTCTGCGCTTGGCTGACTGGGAGGAAATTGAACCGGACGAAGAGTATGCGACGGTAGTCACCCCTTGTAGATGGGAGCTCGATTGGGTTGTCTCGAATATACCCAGATAAATAGCAATACTCGTCTGTTTGAAATACTGGAAATTTCAATTGGTTTTCCGGGAGCTCATCATACCCTCTGGCTGGCACTTTCATACTCTCTTCCTAGACTTCCTAGAGTGCAGTTATGAATACTCCGTACAATCAATGCCCTTCCAATTACCTATTTTTCGCGGTTTTGCTTAAATCTGTACACGTGGGCCGGATAATACCATTCTGGGTTTTGGCACTACGTTCCCGAAGGGCCCATGCGCAGCTTCCCCAGACCATGCAACGACGCAGAAGGCCTTCGGCGTCAAAGAGGTAATTAAAATGTCGGCTCGGGTAAGGTTATTATCCATTTTCCCCGCCGCTGCCAGAAAGCATGGGCTATATTGAGAAGAGGCCAATTCCATCTTCGTTTCGGATGAACACCATTTTTTCAGGAAGTCACAAGTAAATGAGAGAGATATCTGTGAAAGAACCATGCGCTTTTTTATTTCTCTTTCTCTTTTTCTAGGAAAAAAGTTGTCCCTGATATTTGTTTGTACTGCACTGCATATGTCGTTTCTCTCTGTTCCGGCGTAGTCCGACGAAAATAACGAAGGAACCAACAAGAGCATATCAGAAGCAAAAAATAGAGCGCGATCGATCAGAATGAGCTGTGGCAGCGCAACACATGGGATCATTCCATTTCAACTGCGAGTAACCCTCTTCATTGGCTTTTGTTTTCGGCCTGTTTTAATGATCATTATTCTGTTTGATTTCTGGATTTGGCTGTCAGTTCGTTTGCCCTTTCAACTAGCCAAGTACCAAGGCCTTGGTTCGTCCATAGTCGTGGGGCATCAAACCCTTTTTTCCCGATTCGCTCCCAAGCTAAAATCGATCGGATTTTTCGAAGCTATTGAATAATAGTGGTGGATTTTCTCATCCTCCCATGAAATATTTCTGCACAAGGAGCCTCATGACACTATCATCACTTTTCTCCTACTCGCAAATCGGCTGCCACCCATTCATGTTGACAGCAACTTCCTCATGTCTTCATGAGTTCAGGAACAATGGCAAATTTGGAAGAAGCTTTTTATTTACCTTCCGTCAACATCCACTATCATTGGCCAGCACAAGTTGAGATAGACTATTGAAACCTCTTCGGTACCTTTGCGGGGACTTTCATCTCTGTCCAATGGCTCCTCAAGGCTCAAATCCAAATCCAAATCCAAAAAAAAGGTAAGGAAAGGATAAGGAAAGAGGAAATTATCCATTTTGGTTTGGATAACTTACGAGATCCATTCCGTCCGATGGCAACAAGACTCTTTCCCCCACAGTCCTCAGATTTCCTGCCTCTCCAAAAAAGAATAAAAAAATAAAAATGTAGAGAGAACAACCGCCGCTCAACAAACCTTTCACCAGCCTCGTTTTGTACGGAGTATGGTAGAATAATATTCGTATCAAACACGGCCAGCCACAAAGCCCGCTAAAAAGGGAGAATTGGCTTCGTGTTCATCAGATTCCCCATGCTCCGTCTCTTGGCACTTGTAGGTTTTTCAGCTCAGCCAAGCTGGCCCGCTGGCCTACTAGCGTTTTGATACGGAGCTAGAAAATGCAGAATTGATTACTGGTACCATAGCGCGAATAGCGGTGGCGAGTTGGCGAGAATCATTCAAACGAGCCACAGCACGTCACGATTCAGCAGAGGGGCCAGGTCCCAAGAGGTGACGAATGGCAACCCAGGGGAACGACCCAGCCCGATCAAACTGTTTTAGCGTCAAAATTAATATTTGTGAGGAAATTGTTTGGAGTCCATAGCCGAATTTATTGAATTATTGAAAAAAAATTTGCCTCGAGGAACAGGGAGTCAAGGAATCTTGAGAATCGTGATATTTTTTGCTGTGGGAGAAAACCGAGACCTACTCCGTAGTTGAGACTGAACAGGGCGGAACGACTGGGATTGTCATACGAGTAATAATCATAGCTCGTGTCTCACAAGTTTTTTCTAGAGGTACAAAAAATTCCAATTGTATTTCTTGGCGATTCATTGGGCCATCTGGATGTTGAAAAATGTAGGTTTTGCAAATTGGGCGTATGGGTGGGCCAGAATTTCTTCAGATAATGTGCAACAATGTCTGCCAAACATGCAAGCTTGCAAGAGTAGCAAATCACAACGCTTAAAAGAATCCCATTTCTTGAAGATCTGCTGGTCGCTGCTGGCACGCCCTTATTGAGTCCTGTGCGTGCATCGATCTCCGCCATCAATTTATCAGATCACATCGCCAAACTCATTCTGTTGCTGTCCGACTAGATCCGGAATTAGGTTTCCCTACCAACGGGGAAGCCCGTGGAGAGAGTCCCTTACTTTTCCGGGATGAGATCTGGCTGCATGTGTGCGCGTTGTGCTCCTTTTTTGGGCGGGGTTGATTAAAGAAGCACCTTAGTACTCCGTAAAATAAATCTATTTACTCCGTAGTGTAGGACACATCCGCCTCTTGACTTCCAGTGCCAGCTGTATTTTGAGGTGGCGAAAAGAAGAACACGCCCGTCGTCGCCGCCGCCCATCATCATGATATGCGGAGGCCAGACTCCAGCTCAACCCAGAACTCTTCTGTCTCGGCCAAGTTGATTAGTTTATGCATGAACATGGGGAAAGCAGACGTATTGATTTTAGGTGCCTCCGCGTGGTCTGCAGCAGCACAGCTCTACTGCATAGCCATACGGACTGAGCTCGCCACGCTGACGATTGAGAATCGCCGGAGAAGTCGTAGTTAAAATGCGAGAAGAAGTGCCTATATTTTGACACCTGTTGTGCCCGTGTTGAGGCGTCATTGTGCTCCATACCCATTATCATCAGCTCGTTAGTGTGGGTAACTAATTATTCGGACATCTCCCATATATTTAACCCTGTATCATCTTGCCCAGATCTGACCTTGTACAGACTACAGTACGGCAGGTACAGGCTCGCGTAGAATTTTGGCCCACTTCTTCCGATCTGATGTCGAGAATGAAATACCATTGCAGGCTGGCTGGCCCTGAAGGTAGAGTCAGAATTAAGCAGCAATGACACAGGCTGATGTAGCAGCGAAGAGGAGCCGTATATATAAGATGCCCACCGCTCAGGCCTGTAGAGATTTCCAACTCTCCGTAATCTACGCGTATCGATCCCTGTAATGGCGTGCAGAATCCGGTTTGTTAGGGGGTTTCTAGGGCACATCTCCTCCTTATAGTGGTACTCTGCTGTAAATATGGTATCGTCAATTAATTGTATGTACTGTACCGTCGCTGCCCACTGTCGCGGAGGGAGGAGGGAGGTGTTTATTAACGAGGCAGGATTGACTGAAGCTGTTTGTGTCTTTTTTATATCCTGAGGTGACTGCGACGATGGACTAGTTTACTATTAGTATTGACTGAAGAGAAAGAAAGAAAGAGGCAAAATCTGAGTTACATCCTCTCATCTCCTCACTGTTGTTGTGTTATTTAGTGGTAGTGGTGCCTGGCCTGGTTGGTTCTCTCTCTCACCTGTCGTAGCTTTTTCTCATTATATTTATATCCAGGTAACTCCCCTCCGGTACCTGCAACCCAACCAACTCAATTGATATATTAAAGCAATCCGGCTGGCTGTGCGCCCTATTGCCAACCCACATTTTCTCCTGGACAGCTCATCGTCCTTCTTCTACTAACTAGCTATCTTCTCCTACCGCCATCCCATCATCGACCTTGCTTGTCCGCTACGTCAACTCCTTCGAAAAGATCCACGCTGTTTTGCAGGAGCACACCCAATCGGTCACCCAAGCTTCATTGGAGCTTCTCGTGAGGATTCCTCTGAGCTTCAACCCTCGTGCGATCGACCCCAACTAACTCTAGAGACACCAGTACCCTCTGCTGCCGCAATTTGCTTTAACAAAAGCCAAATTGAAGCAGTAAGGTGTCATGGCGAGCCAGCAAAATCAGCTACCTGAGGCCTCGGCTGAGACCATCGAGAGGAACATGGTAGAAGAAAGCAAAAAAGCTGGAATTCCCGCCTTCCAGTTCGATCCCGATGCTCCGACATCTAAGAAACTCGAACAGGTAGAATCGGTAAGTTATTGCTCCTATCTCAGCTTCCGTGAACTCTACTCATTCCGGTTCCGCGGTGCGCAGACGATACCCTCAGACATATACAAGGAACCCAAGACAAAGGCTGTCGGTGTGCCTACGGATATAGTGAGTCTTCATTTATTCTATTTTGTCAGAACTTGTCTACTGTGGGAGGAATTGGAGCTGATACATCTATGTACTCTCTAGATCAACGGCACCACCAGCATATCAAGCAAAGCCCCCAAAATAGTCGATGCCGGTAAAACTGAAGAACCAGCGGAAACAAACGGCGAACTCGATGAAGCAGCCAAATGGGATCGGAACAGAACCGGCTGGGCTCCTCGCTTTCATATACCCGAGGATGACATGGATGAAGGAGAGACGCTTTTGGATCATCAAACCTTCATTGAAACCAAGTTGGATGACAAATTTTTTGGAGGTCTGTTCTGTTCCATTGCTAAATTTGACCGCTATTTAGGTTAATACAGGACCGTTAGCTGACTGAATATTTTGAACAACAGATTGGTATCATAACACTGCCGTCATAATTTTCGCCTGTCTGGCATCATGGGTAATAGCATTGCTTGGTGGGGGGTTGGGATGGGTGTTCATAGTCATGGCTGGTTGCGGGACGTACTACCGCACCTCCATACGCCGCGTTCGACGGAATTTCCGAGATGATATCAATCGCGAGATGGCAAAAAACAGACTGGAAACCGATTCAGAGAGCTTGGAATGGATCAATAGCTTCCTCGTCAAGTTCTGGCCTATATACGCTCCTGTCCTCTGCGACTCTATTATAAACTCAGTCGATCAAGTCTTGAGTTCAGCCACACCCGCCTTTTTAGATAATTTGCGCCTGAAGACCTTTGTACTTGGAAGCAAACCTCCTCGCCTGGAGCACGTCAAAACCTACCCCAAAACCGAAGTCGATACAGTGCTCATGGATTGGAAATTCAGCTTCACCCCCAATGACACAATGGATCTTACCGCCCGCCAGCTAGCAAATAAAATCAACCCCAAGGTTGTACTGGAAGTGCGCATTGGGAAAGCGCTTGTTTCTAAAGGCCTCGATGTGATTGTGGAAGACTTTGCATTTTCAGGCCTAATGAGAGTGAAAGTGAAGCTCCAAATCCCGTTCCCGCATATTGAGCGTGTTGACATTTCCTTCCTTGGCCGTCCTGAAATCGACTATGTTTGCAAACCACTTGGTGGTGATCTCTTGGGATTCGACATAAACTTTATCCCTGGACTTGAGAGTTTCATCAAGGATCAGATCCACGGCAACCTGGGCCCGATGATGTATGAACCCAATGTCTTCCCTGTCGAAATCGCGAAGATGCTTGCAGGTAACCCTGTAGATCAAGCTGTCGGCGTGGTTGCAGTCACCTTGCATGGCGCCCACGGCCTTAAAAATTCCGACAAGTTCAGCGGCTCTGTGGATCCTTATGCAGTGGTCTCTATTAATAACCGGACTCCCTTGGGTCGAACAAAGACCGTTCACGATACTGCTAACCCTAAGTGGAATGAAACAATCTACGTCATCATCACCTCCTTCACCGATTCTCTTACTCTTCAGGTCTACGATTGGAACGAATTCCGCAAGGACAAAGAACTTGGCGCAGCTACATTCCCCCTCGAGCCCCTTGAAAAGGAGGATGAACATGAAAACTTGACCCTTGAGCTTTTGTCCAGTGGCCGACAACGTGGAGCGATTATGGCCGATGTTCGCTTCTTCCCTGTCTTGGAAGGTAGAAAGCTCGAAAGCGGAGCGGAGGAGCCTGCTCCGGAATCTAATGCTGGAATTGCAAGATTTACAATTGAACAGGCCAAGGATCTCGACGGAACCAAGAGTCTTATTGGACAACTTAATCCATATGCCGTCTTGCTGTTGAATGGCAAAGAAGTTCACACCACTAATAAGCTGAAGAGGACAAACAACCCGATTTTCCAGAATCCCACGAAGGAAGTCTTGATTACGGATCGAAAGACGGCACGATTTGGTATGCTGATCAAAGATGACCGAGATCTTGCTAGTGATCCTACTCTCGGAAGATACCAGATGAAGCTTAACGACATGTTGAAATCGATGGAGAAAGGCCAGGAATGGTTCAACCTCGCTGGCGCGAAAACCGGCCGTGTTAAACTTAAGGTTGAATGGAAACCTGTGGCCCTCAGGGGAATAGTTGGTAGCGGAGGCTATGTTCCTCCCATCGGCGTTATGCGCATACATATCCAAAGCGCCAAAGGCTTAAGGAACGTGGAGACGATGGGCAAGTCGGATCCGTATACTCGCGTCCTCCTATCTGGACTTGAGAAAGGCCGTACCGTGACCTTCTCAAATAACCTTGACCCTGAATGGGATGAGGTTATGTACATCCCAATGCACTCTGCACGTGAAAAACTGACGCTCGAGGTTTTGGATGAGGAAAAACTTGGAAAGGACAGATCTCTCGGCATGATTGAACTTTCAGCCGCTGACTACATCCATGAAAACGATGATGGCGAATACGAAGTTGACGATGAGAAGCAACAAATGTCCACTGGTCTCCGTCTTGGCAATCGTGGCCATGCCAAGGGCGTTCTCAATTATACTGTTGCTTTCTATCCCACTCTTAACGTCGCCGATCCCGAGGAAGAAGAAGAGGAGGAGGCCACCCGCGAAGCTATGGCTGGTGAGATGTCCATGGATGGACCAAGAAAGAGCATCGAAAGCGGGCGTCCAAGCCTTGAAAACGGCACCAACGGCACCCGGCTTAGCACTGATACCAGGGCAAATGGTGCCCCGAGCATTAACGTCTCCACCTCAAGGACGCCGTCAATCAATGGCTCTCAAGATGCACCAAAGTCGCCTGCTGTGCCCAAAATTCGCCTCACACCGCAAGATCTTTCACAATACGGTATGTATGACCAAGGTCAAAAGTTATTCATTTTGAAGATTCTATGCTAACTTGAGAACACAGAGTCTGGCTTGATCGTTTTTAAACTCATCGATGGTCGCCTGGCGCACTCCGATGTTCAACTTGAGGTTTTGATGGATGATCACGTATTCCCATCGTATACCTCACCTCGCACAAAATCTAAAGAAGCTGTTTTTGGTGATGGTTAGTTTATATCCCCCATCCAACCTGGAGATTTTGACTTTAACAACCCAATTAGTTGGGGATGCATTTGTCCGTGAACTTGAAGTATCGAAAATCACTCTCCGCCTCGTTGAAAAGACGGATACCAAAGGAGAAGAGGATTCAGACCACTCTTTAGCCAAGCTCACTGGCCCGACACTACCCACTCTTCAACAATGTCTGGTACGTATCCCGCTTCTTGTGAATTTACTTGAAACCCTTGAGATATGCTGACTTTTAATATCAGTACAAACCTACGGAGCTAACACTCAGGTCACAAGACGGTTCGACGAGCAAAGTCACTGTCAGCCTAAAATACATTCCAGTCAAGATGAAGCTTGACCCCAGAGAAAGCATCAACAATATGGGAACACTTCGTGTCGACGTTTTGGATGCTGCCGATTTGCCTTCTGCTGACCGCAATGGATACAGCGATCCATACTGCAAATTTAAGCTGAATGGCAAAGATGTCTTCAAGACCAAGGTGCAGAAGAAGACTTTGCATCCTGCCTGGAATGAATTTTTTGAATGCTCTGTCAAGTCTAGGATTGGTGCGGATATGAGGCTCGAGGTGTATGACTGGGATTTCGGTGACAAAGCAGACCACTTAGGTGGCACGAATATTGACCTTGAGCACTTGGAACCGTTCCATGCCACGGAAGTTTCATATCCGCTTGATGGGAAATCTGGTGCAGTACGGCTCAAGCTGCTTTTCAAGCCAGTCTATGTGATGCGATCTCGACAAGGTTCCTCTACGTTCTCTGGTACATTTGCGACTCCAGGAAAAATCGTTGGTGCTCCCGTCAAGGGAGTAGGGATTGTTGGAGGTGGTGTTATTAAAGGTGCATCGTTCATTAAAAATAGTCTTCTTCGTCGCGGTGGCAGCAAAGACGATGACGATAACAGGTCCATTACTGCTCCAGAACCATCAGGAAGCGAGAACCTCGCAATCCCGACCATGGAAGTCACACCTAGTGGCACACCGCAGAGAGCATCGGTCCTTGTTGACGGTGCCGCACCCCCATTAACACCTACGCCAAGCACTCCTCAGACGCCACACAGCCGTTCTCGTAGCATTGCCTCCCAATTTGGTGATAAAATTGGACGAAGTGGTGGTGGCGGCAAGGGGGATACCGGGACAGCGAACTTCACCATTATTTCCGCTGCAGGTTACCCTTCGGGAACTAATGTGCGTGTAACAGTCAAGCAGATGACCTCCAAAGGCGCGAAAGAAGTGCACAAGACCAAGGCCATTAAGTCAGCTCACCACTCTGGCACATCAACTGCTACTACGACACCCACCGTCCAGTTTGACCCTGCCAATGAAACTTTTAAGGTTCCCAACGTTGCCGCGGACGCGCAATTCCAACTACAGGTTAAGGATCATGCTACCTTTGGGTCAGATGAAGTTTTGGGAGAGGCACTGTTCTTCGTCGATGATCAAGGGTCTAGTGTTGGGAAGGAACACACCATCAAAGTTGGCAGTGGTACGATCACGCTGAAATCGGCATTTTCCTCCGCTGAGACTTCGTCTCTGCGTCCCGGTACTTCTTACTCGACCGCGGGGGATAAACAGGAGGACGTTGATAGTCCAGAGAGAAAGCCGAGAAGGAGTTTCTTGGCGAAACGATCGGTGAGCGGGGCGGTGCCTAATGGGGGTTGAAGAAGCGGCAAACTGGTGGCCGGTGGGTGGTTCGAGAGATGTCTAGGGGGGTTTTCTTTCTTCTTCAATATAATTTTATTCCTTTTCTGACTCGTACTTTTTTTTCTTATTTTCTCCTGGTTTATGGATTGGGGGGTATCGTCGATCAGCCTTTGCGTTTGCTTTTTTTTCTCATTCTTCTCTTTTTTTTTTCCTCCCTCTTTTCGGGTTCAACTTCTTAATTTCGGCGGTGTTATTTCCGTTGTGAGTGGTTGTTGTTCAACTGGGTTCGTTACTTCTTTTTGTGGGGGATGTGCCTGTGCCTTACTCTTATTTTTATCACCCCTTTTCCTTAACTTCCTATATACACTTTTGCTTATCCTGTTATTCCAGACTTATGCTTAGCAAGTACTAACCTACGCATGGCTCATTGTCCTGTGAGCTCGTAAAATTGTTATTCAGGTTGTAAACTCGGGAGATGAAGTTTGATATCCTGAAGGGGCAAATGAACTCAGGAGAGACGCTTTTGAGACGCCGCCGTTTAGTTGCCCTCGTAAAAAGGCAGGCAGGCAGACATGAATTGGATACTTAATTCTATGGCATTTTGCAATGACTCCCTGAGTTTGTTTGAATAATCTATATTCTTATTCCAGCAAATACCTGTCTAGTATCCCATGTGTAAGAATAAGCTCTCTCGGACTGAGTCCGGCACGTACACCAGGCGGCTTCCCCGCAAAAGTAGGGAGTAGGGGACCAGGGACAGAATTAAAGATTCCCGCCCACTCCGAGGCTATTTCGATGGCCTTTATTTAGTATAGCCGAGCATACTTGTAGCTCATGGAAGAAGGACAGGACAAGAAGATTCCTAAATGCTAAAAACTCCGTCTTCCTCTGTTCATCGTCTATCATATAATAATTGCATCAAAGTATCTATCCAGTACGATTCTTAAAAGAAAAAAACAACTCAATTGAGTACATACATCAACCAAAAACACTATATATATTACCTTACCTAGACAATAATGGAACCCTTCACAATCCCCAGAGCATCCCTAACAACTCTCACCAACAAAACAACCCTCATAACCGGTGGCTCGTCAGGCATTGGCCTTGCAACCGCCGAACTCCTCCTGTCCGTCTCCCCAACCAACAACATCGTAATCCTAGACCAACAGCCTCCACCATCCACCTCCCAACTCATTACTTCCCCGGAAAATGCTCACCGTACCCACTTCCACAAATGCAACATAACCTCCTGGACTGAGCAACGTGCCGGCTTCGCAGCCGCCATCACCCGTTTCGGCCGCATAGATGCGGTCTTCGTCAATGCGGGTATAGCTGAGTATGGCGATCAGTTCTTCCGAGATGAAATGGAAGGGAAGAAGGGTGGGCTGGAGAGGTTTCGTATGTTAAAGGAGCCTGATCGGAGGGTTGTGGATGTTGATTTAAGGGCAGCGGGGGATACGGTGAAGCTAGCGATTTACTGGATGAGGAAGAAGGTCGTGGGGATGGATGGGAAGAAGGGCGGGGTGGGGAGTATTATCATGACGGCGAGTTTGGCGGGATATTTGGCAGATGGGGGGGCGCCGGTTTATAGTGCGGCGAAGCATGGTATGTTATATTTTATATATAAATCCACTCTCTGGGGCTCTTACGCTTTTTCCGATATATATATATACATCTATACTTGTCTCTGGCAGGCTGGTGATGTTTACTATATCTATACAACCTACTAACACCTATTCTAGGAATTGTCGGCCTGCTGCGGGCCTTAAAAAACGACGTCGGGAAATTTAACATCGCCATTTCTGTTGTCGCCCCCGCCATCACCCTAACGCCCATTATCACGAACTCGGGACGCCGCACGACCTCTGACGCGGCCGAATGGGCTGCGTCCATGGTTAAGATCGGCGTTCCCATCAACAAAGTTGAGAGTATTGCTTTGGCAGTGGCGCATTTGATAAATATTGGCATGCAGGCGAATGGGCAAGGTTTACTGGTGCAGAAGGATAAGATGGTTGATGTTGAGCGGGGGATCGCGAAGACGAGAGAGATGTGGATGGGGAAGGAGATGTTGGATTTGTTTAAGAGTGGAAGAAATGGGCTTATGTCTCAGAGTAAACTTTGAATAGGGTCCTCAGATTTGGGTATTCTGATAACTTGGCTTTTAATTCTTACAAACTGGTGGCCATGTTTTTCCGAATCCCTTCTGCTGGTAGTCGTCCAGTAGGCCTTGAAATGCCCCCTTTTCTTCATTGGGGACCTGAGTTTGGTCTCCTGTCAGTTGTCCTCTCATAATATCTGGGATTGTTATCACCAGTCCTCCATTGTATAATCTCTATACAGGTAGACAGACCTCTTTGTCCTGGAAGGGAAATCGTGTTATGTCGAACTCGGAAAGCAATGTAATGTCCTGTTGGCAGAATAGCGATGTTAGCATTTCTATGTCCTCGTTAGCAATTTTAATGATATTTGTTGACAGATTGACCCTGCAGCACGAAGCCTCAGCGTATATTTGGCCAACGATGGATGGGGTTTCCGTTGTCCCAGCCGATGTAGCTATCATAGTAGTTAATTTTTAAATACGAGTTCATAAAAGACTGAAGAGAATATTTGAATAGGGCAAATCATTTCTTGTCCTCAAGCTGAATAGCGTAGTTCCTCTGCCTAGCTCACGAAAAATGAATCCGCCACTTATAGGGTCTCTTAGTTTCAGCGTTTATACGCTGGCGAGGACGCTCAAATATACCTCTTAAAGTTTAGCGGTACTCGTCAAGTTCTTTAACGTAGAGAGCGTGCCATAGATATATATCAGAAATAGCGTCCTGCTGGTGGGGGGGGGGGGTGCAGGGATCTTGGAAATGGCAAAGGCATACAAATGGCGATATGGCTTAGTAACAGAAGACCCATCTTTTGATGTAGAACAAAAAAGCTTCTATTTTGAAATTTCTGGTGTTGATCACGACGCGTCCCTTGTCTCAACTGGCTTGCCATGTATCATTACTGTCCTCCAGACCATGAAGACAGGGGCGCTGAACGGCTTGTGATCTGCTGTCCAACCCATGTAGTCGTAGGTGTGTAAGTCATTGAAGGTGCTGTCCACGAGGGCTTTGTCTCTGGTGGATAGAGGGGATACTTTGGAGGCTGGCGTGCATCCATGGATCCGGGGGGAACATCGCCGACGTGTCCTTGGTCTTGCCATTTGTGGGTAGGCCATTTAGAGCAACTCGCGGAGCTGAGGACAGAACTCTACCAGCATTATAAAATAAATATGTGTAGAGAGAGCATCGAGGCTATCTGTATTTGTCGGCTCGAACCCTTGTGAGGAATTTTTCGGGTTAACTGGTGCCGCTCCGATGAGGAATCTGCCGTCCTCCACATCGTCGCTCCACCTGTTGGTTTCTCCTTGTAAAATATCCTCCATACAGTCGAATCGAGAAAGCTTAACCTCAACAGAGGAACATTCATCCTCTGATGCTTTTCTTCAAAGAAGCATTTTGGAGAGAGAAAAGCAGGGAGATGCCAAGATTGGGTACTCATGGAAAGTTGCGTACCGCGGCATCACGATTAAGAACTGTCATGGTTCTTCCCCTTTTTGTAGCTGGGTGTTCGAGGAAAATTGAGCGTGGCAGACGAAACAGTCACTGCTGAGCTCCTCAGCAGGCTTATCCAAACAGCATCGGTGACGAGCAAACGCTGGCATACCGGGCAAATCGACTTAGTTCGTTTCGTCTCTGTCGTCTGTCTTGGGTATGGTGATTCTCTTTAGCCCTACAAACAAACATTCGTTGAGAGAGGTGAGAGGTGATATAGAATATGGCTGCATACAGCAGCTGTGCACCCATCGATATGAATATTAAGATAGATAGTAAACGCGAAACAAAGGAGGTCCAGCGCCATTCGTGCACCGTATAGCTAAATAGCCAACGTATGGAATATTTAGCATACGGAGAACAAGAGAAAATATCAACTTGCTTGCGTGACTCTACGCTGCGCTAGATATATTCCTTTTATTCCTTTCTTATTGCCTCTTGTTTTTTTTTCACTCTCCTTTCTATTTTGGAAAGCTGATATGTACATATACAATGTACAGTACATACTGTACATACATACGTACAAAATAACTGGATAGAGAGGAGTCAGCATTCACAAAAAGAAAAGAAGAAAAAAAGAAGAAAAAGCAAAAAGGTCGAAACGGGGTTGAAAAAAGGATGCACAGTATTAGGAAAAAGGAAAGGGCGAAGAAATCGGCAAAAGAGGAAATTAATAATATCCATGGATAATCTCGATAAATTTTCCAATCAGTGGTGCATTTGGTACCGAATTAACTTCCAAGAAGAAGCGACAGGGGCATGAAAATTGTCTAGGTGGTAAATATTCATACAAGAACAAAACAATTTCGAGGGGCAGCGACTAGTCATATATCATGGCTCATCAATCCAAAAGTTGCAACGGAGATGCTCGTAAAGTCAATCAACATGCAATATTTCTAAAAGCCAAGCCCCAACTAATATAATAAGGGGCTTCCAAAAAAAAAAAAAAAAAAAAGGGAGACGTCCAAAAAATACAAGAGATACGGGGGGTGTGTTTGTCTGTCTGATTTTGGTCCACTATAAACTATGGCACCATGCTATGGTGGTGACTCCGCACGAGCAAAATGAGTCGAAGACGCAGCAGCTTCATCTTCGAAGCCAGCAGGAGGGCCCCACCGTGACCGTGGCGGAGGTCCAGATCCAGCACTACCGGTAGGCGACTTGCCATTACCATTCCCATGGCTGTCTTCGTCATTACTCTCGCCATTTGCATCCTGTCCCCCTTTGCGTTTTCCTTCCCACCGGTCTCGCTCGGCTGGTTTGTGCGAGTTCCCGCGGGCCTTGTTGATGTGTACCCGACTACCCCAGACGGCGCTGACGCCGCTGAGGGTTTCGATGGCGCGGTCCGCGTCCTCCGACGAGGCGAGGTCGACAAAGAGGTAGTAGTGGTTTCCGGGTTGTGAGCGCTTCGATTGATGTGGTGAAATGACTTTGCTGATGGCCTCACTGTGGTTGTTGAACCGTATTAGATATTTGGTTCAGTGAAATGGAAAAAATTGAACAAGAAAAATTGAAAAAAAAATTGATGGAAGAGAGGTTGGCGGGGGTTGTAAATAAACTTACATGTTGAAACCGTAAAATAATTTCCGAATCTCATAATCGGCCGTAGGCTGGTCTGGCATTCTGGGCAGGCCACCAACGAAGAGACGGCGGCCCTGGGCGCTATAATCGTACCAGTGGCTGGACGCATCCGACCTCTCCCACCGCTCAAAGGCAAATCTGGACGGCTGCTTCTCTGGAGTAGTAGTGGCCAAGTCTCTTCTTCCAAAGGGCTCCTTGGACGATTTCGGGATGCCAGGCTTAATTTTCACAGGACGGCCCAACATATCTTTCCCATCCAATTCCACCATTGCCAGATCAGCTTGTTGCTTTGACTCTAGCTCGACGAAACAGTACGAAGGGTTCCGTCCGGTGAAAGGATCGATTGATATGTCGATGCGCTCTCTATGGGAGGGGGGAGGGAGGGTTTCGGTGTTAATTATAATCGAACGGTGCGTAACGGGGGGATTGACCGCAAAAGGGAAAAGGGAAGAACCTGGGGAGGGGGAGGGGGGAGGGGGGAGGGGAGGGGCTTGCGAAGGACCTTCAAAGAATAGTTGAGTAACTTACACGTCATAGACCGTCTCGCCTTCAGTAAAAAGAGCTTCCACATCTTTCTTCTTCGCCATGTACGGCATATTGCCTACATATAGTCTCCTCCCTTCAGAAAACGATTTCATGGCTGGCGAGTCGACATCGTCTCTATTAGGAGGCGACTTGCCGCCAGACGACTTGCCAGGCGTGGACGGCTTTGACCCTTCATTATTCCGGTTCCGATTTTGAGCTTGGTTTCCCCTCTGCATCGGGCTTCGGTTGAAATTAAGCTCTCGTTTTTCAGGTCCATCATCGGCGTTGTCTGTTCCTGGAGTTTCGGCTCGCTTTACACGCCAGTTTGGTGAGTTCGCCCAGCGACGACTGGGTGTTAATTTCTGCTTGAGTTCGGGATCCTGGAGCTCAGTAGTCTGTGCCATTGTTTCGCGGGAGGCCCCAATTGGCTTTTTTTTCAAATTTATTATTAAGGTTTTGTTTGTTCAAATAAATTTTCGTTGTTGGCCTTGCACTGGAGAGAGAGAGAGAGAGACGAATTAGCAGGCCCGCACGCTGATAAAGAACACTACCAAAATTGTCATTGACGCTGAGGGGACATTAATCGTAGATGTTCTTTTAGGCATCAAAGGAACCTGTTATTGCAGACAAAGCTATGAGGATCGACTAACAGGCTTGAAGGCAGACTGGTTCAAGCTCCAACCAAACAGTCAGTTCAGGACAATAAAGGCTCGCCTTACTTCGTATATAGAAAAGGTTGGGATATAATAATATTGGTCCAATATTTAACAATTGTATAATCGAAGGCGGCCTCTCGTATACCGTTGTTTTTTAGATCCAACCTTCCCGGCTGAGATCAGGCAGATCCGAATATTTTTGATTATTGGCGACAGAAAATTTTCCCGGATAAATAATTTATGCAGCAAAAAAAAAAGAAGAAGAAAAATCTTTAAATTCCCCACAAGCAGCTTTAGGGCTGAATCTTAACCCTAGTTCAGCAGTACTTTACATAGCATCCGCTTATCAAAGCGCTGTCATTCGGAAAGTGGACAATAATTACCTACTGTCTGTCCAGGTATGAATTGTTGGCCAATAGCTATTTTGAAACAGGGGCACGAGGATATCCATGGATGTTGCCAGTCTCGCTAATTCTTCTTTTACGGCTATCTACATGCCCTTACTTAGCATTGGCATGTCTCTGGCTTGGAGTCTCTAAGCTCGGGTGATCTGCCACATGCCGTTGATGGGAAATAAATATTACCAAGATAGGAGGAAGCCGAATTGATATACATGTACAGTACATACAATGTTAGAAGACATTGGGGAAATCAATAGACCATGGCATATATCAGCTGATAACTACCTATATATTGTGGAAGTTTTGAGACATTCGGTATTGATCGTTGAAACTATGGAGTGTTGAATTTGTTTTGTCTCTGAACTGAGGACTGGGTCTACTAACTTAACTACTAGGAACACTTATTATTGATAATATACCTAAAACCCATCAATTTTGAGAGTTTATAAAACAACAATATTGTACGGAGTAGATATATAAATATTTATAATTTCACTCAAAGATTCATGGATATGCAGAATGCTAAGTCAGAAAAAACATGCGGCCTATCTGGATTATTCAAGAAATTTAATTTTATATTGAGATATAACTATATATTTTAGGTGACAAATGAAGCACCAAGAATGATAATTCATGATTTCTTCACATACTAATAATCTTGTATATTATATATTCATATACTGAATTGTTGTGTTGTTTAATTCTGGGTTGTCAAAATAGCTTGATCTTGGTGCAAAATGAGGACTAAGAGAAAGTGGTTGAAGCCGTGTGTTTACGGAGCAGTTATTGTAGCTCTTCCAAGGTTTCATCTGCAGGATTTTAGTTTATTCAGAGTTCCAGCAGCCAGGATCAAAGATGTGCTCCATATCCATATCCATATCCATAGCATGGGAGCAGGACTCAGGAGGGAACAAGCGAAATGGTCCCCAAGCTTCAAGAGGACGGAGGATGGCGTAGGATCTGTTTCCAAAGGTTAAGGTTTGCTGCTGCTGGCTTTGTTGCTATTTATATCTATGCCAGCAATGCCAGGCGCGCACGCTGCCAGTTCCATTTAGTTAGAGTCTGTCAATAATGAGGTCAAGGGACAAGCGGACCCAGTGGACCCAGCAAGCGCTTGGGAAACGGTGAAACAAGCAAAAAAGCCCCAGAGTCGATTGGTGGGAGGGGGGCGAGACCTTTTGCCATCCTGAGATCCTTCGGGTTATGGACGGGCTGGGCTGTATGTAATGTAGTATGAGTATGGACCTCATGGCAAGCTGGAACTTCTCGTGGCAACCCCCGTGGCATGGCATGACAGGAGGAGTTTATGGTATATAGCAGAGAGAACCGCCGTATGTTTGGGTTTGGGCTACCACACCAACGATTTTATAGAGGACATAAAAGGAGTTCCGTTTTCAGGTTAAACTTTTGAAAATGCCTAGGTAGTAAGTAGGTACTAGTATGGAGCGGAGCATATTTAGCAGAAAAGGGTGCAAGCCACCAGAGAGGGAACCCCTCGAATGTACGGACTACTCTCTCTATAAGTAAATTCGGCATAGAAAGAAGCGCAGATTTCCACCTGTTGTCTCCGCAGAGCAGATTCAGATGCGCCCTCCAAAACCCCACTCTAATTGCCTGCTACAAATAGATAATGTTCTGGTGCAGTGGCGTAAATAACTACAAGTTTTTGGCCTGTAGCTATAGTTAAGTAACTTACCTTTAATAAATAATAATAAGACCCTTGAAAAACACCACGCCCATGACCATCCTTTTCCAAGGGTTTTTCAGCCCCTGAACCTGCGGCGGAATCCGAATCTATTAATTTATTTCATTGAAATACTACTTCAGTCCCCCCCATCCCCATTCCCATCCCCTCCTCTCTCCTCTCCCACTTTAAATTCTGTGTGTCATTTAATAACTCCTCGCTATCTTCCGATTTTCCCGTTGAACTTCTGCTCTTTCTGGGTGTGTCGTGTTTGTAATTAATTACCAGTAAGTACTTCAAGCATGGTCATAAACCCTACCCCTCCACACCACCCCCTTTTTTTTTTCTTTTTTTTGCTCGCACACCAGCAGCGAAAAGCAATTGAGTAGTTAGTTACCCCTCAATGCGGGAATCCTGTGCGAGCTCTATTGGTCCAGACGAGTTAGTTTCTGGTTGGGATCTGCAGCAAGACTGGAAGCCCTGGAAGCCCTGGAGTGTTTGTTTTGTTCCCCAAAAATGCTTAGTCTGGGCAGCATCATCGCTCGCCAACTGTGTTTTTTCTTGCCCAAACCCTGATTTCCTCGTCCTCCTCCTCCTAACAAGAAAAACAACATACATTTCCCCCCTTCCCCCCTCCACCTCTTTGACACTGCACCTGGCTGACAGCTTGCAACCTCTAATCGAACCCTCCAGATCGTATAATTCCACCTCCCCGGTTTTTCTTTTCTTTTCTTTTCTTTTCTTTTCTTTTTTTATCGATTCCCAAATATTTCCAGACAATGGCGAACAGGGCAATTCCCTCTCACCTTCGAGCCCCAGGCCCAGAGACGGGGGCGGGGTCAAGCGCAGACAGCGGCCCCTTTCAGAGAAAACATCATGGAAAGTCACAGTCACACATGGTAAGCACAAAATTGCTTTCTGCTATGAGTACAATGATGAGTTTCGATATTTGTCGAGGCTTGTTTTACATGCCGAAAAAGCTTCGATTTGTTGAAGGAGTGAATATGGATTCGAGGAGTCTTCCACCCAATGTGTTAAATAAATTCGACCTCGACTTTCACTCGAGCAGGCAACATGTCGTTAAAAATATGTGCAATCCGTCTCTTTTCGGGCCTTATATTGCAGTTTTCTTTATCTATCTATCTATTTAAACTACAATGGCGATCTGCGTCTACTCTGAAGAACATTACCGTCTGACTGATTTTGCTCGACATCTCCAGGCTTTCGAGAATGCGTCTACCAATGTCGCTGCCTCCCAGATGCGCAACGCCCTCAATGCACTGGCCGATACTGTGACAGACCCCAAGGAAAAGAAGCGCTTCGAGGCAGAAATGGACAACTTCTTCTCGCTCTTCCGACGATACCTGAACGACAAGGCCAAGGGCAACGTTTTGTCCTGGGATCGCATTGCTCCCCCACAACCAAGCCAAGTCGTCGAGTACAATGACCTGGGCAATTCTGCCTCAGTCGACTTTCTTAAGAAGTTGGCCGTGATCAAGTTGAATGGTGGATTGGGAACTTCGATGGGTTGCGTTGGACCCAAATCCGTCATCGAGGTTAGGGACGGCATGTCCTTCCTAGACCTGTCTGTCCGGCAGATCGAATACCTGAACCGCACGTACGACGTGAGCGTGCCGTTTGTGCTCATGAACTCCTTCAATACCGACGAGGACACACAGTCGATCATCAAGAAGTACGAGGGACACAACATTGATATCTTGACTTTCAACCAATCTCGATATCCTCGCATTCTTAAGGATTCCCTATTGCCGGCCGCCAAGAGCTATCAGTCCCCCATCACTGACTGGTACCCCCCGGGCCACGGTGACGTTTTCGAGTCACTTTACAACTCTGGAACATTAGACAAGCTCTTGGACCGAGGAGTGGAGATTGTTTTCCTCTCCAACGCCGACAACTTGGGCGCCGTCGTCGACATGCGAATTCTCGAACACATGGTGAAGAACCAGGCGGAATACATCATGGAGCTAACAGACAAGACCAAAGCCGATGTCAAAGGCGGTACTATCATCGACTACGAGGGCCGGGCCCGCCTGCTAGAAATCGCCCAGGTGCCCAAGGAACACGTGAACGAATTCAAATCAATCAAGAAATTCAAATACTTCAACACAAACAACATCTGGATGAATCTGCGCGCCATCAAGCGCGTCGTCGAGCAGAACGAGCTCGAGCTGGAAATCATCCCCAACGACAAATCCATCCCCGCAGACCGCAAGGGCGAGGCGGACATCTCCATCGTCCAGCTCGAAACCGCCGTCGGCGCCGCCATCCGACATTTCAAAAACGCCCACGGCGTCAACGTGCCCCGCCGCCGCTTCCTCCCCGTCAAGACCTGCTCGGATCTCATGCTGGTCAAATCGGACCTTTACACCCTCCAACATGGACAATTGGTCATGGACCCCAACCGCTTCGGCGGCGCGCCGCTCATCAAGCTTGGGACTGATTTCAAAAAGGTCTCCGATTTCCAGAAGCGTATCCCGAGCATCCCGCGTATCCTTGAACTTGATCACCTGACGATTAGCGGGGCGGTCAATCTGGGGCGCGGGGTTACGATGAAGGGGACTGTCATCATCGTGGCTACGGAAGGCAGCACTATTGATATCCCCCCCGGGTCTATTCTTGAGAACGTTGTCGTGCAGGGAAGCTTGAGGATCTTGGAACATTAGAATACTTAACTAATAAAATAAAAATATTCCCCCGCTCTCCCTCCCAACCCCAACAACAAAAACAACAACAACAAAACAAATCCCGACCGGATCGCAAATACAATATTTTCTCTTCCTCCATTCTTTTTTTGCTTTTTTTCTCTTTCTTTTTCGCCTGAAGGATTTCATCTGAGCTAGGCATTATTTACCGGCGTTTGAAAAACTCAAGCCTGTGTGTGCGTCTTAATGGTGATGGAAGGTGTTTTCAGCTTGTTTTCTACTTGCTTTTTTTTCTTCCTTTTCTTTTTTTATAGCCCAGCAAGAGCAAGCCTATGTTTTCTCGCTTTCATTTTACCGCCCCCTCCCCTGTCACTAATAATACAATTTCTTCGGCCTTTTCTTTTAAATTTATATAAAACCATTCAATTCTTTTGAGCTTCTGTTTCTGTTTCTGTTTCTTTCTTTTTCTTTTTCTTTTTCTGCCTAGTGACACCCGATCGATCCTTATTCCATTTTTCTCCCGTTAAATACTTTTCAAGTTCTGCTGGATGTTGTGAGTGAGGTATCCGGAGGCCCGACTCTTCCAAGTTTTTTTTTTTTTAAAAAAAAAAAAAAGAATTATACATTTAAAAAGTATATAGGTAGATGGGCAAGATAGGCACACCAAAATCGAAGAATGGCAGAGAATATTATATTAAAAAACAAAAAAGGAGGCCGGTTCCTATTCGTCACGGAGTTTCCTTATATAAAATTAGGTTAAAATGTAAAATAAAAAAAAAAAAAGAAATCTGCGTTTATGAAGAATGGGAGTAGTCTGTATGATTGTGTGAGAACCTCTAACAGTGCTTCATTTCTTCTATCTATCTTTGTGTGCATTGCTGAGAGATATACAGCTCAGCAGAGAACAGATAAACACTGGACCAGTGGATGCTGCTGATAGATTGATATCAAATCAGACCAGACTGACAGCTTGTGTCCTTGCTGCGCTGAAGGAGATGAGTGCAGGATGCCTTTCATCATTGTCACAAACCAGAACTGTCCAAGGCTTGGATTGATTGTATAGATCAGTCATGTGAATCTTCATGGTGCATCAGTTGACATGTTTCTCTATATATTCTGTGAATATTTTATTGCTGTTGCTTTGTGCTGGAGGGAGTTCATGTACAGTACATTGTAAATGTACACATCACACACAGTATTTACTCTGTAGAAATGCATTAGCTACAACACGAACATGCAAAAGAGTTGATAACAACAACAACAACTGATCAGTGAGAAGATAAGATAGCAGGTTAGTGATTTGCAGGGTGATTTAGGTCCTGTACTCTGTACAGTATACGGAGGAGCGCGGAATGCAGAGATAATCTTTTTTTATTTATTTAGCTGTCTAGCCCTCACAGTCACCAACTGGATCATGATGCTTTGGGTCAGACTCAGATCGTCTGTTGACCGGGCTGATCGGCTAAATCATCTGCTGTTTGCAGAGGGGAGCCTCAAAGTCCAACTTCGGAGGGTGTTGATACATAGCCACTATCATGATGAGCAAGCAAGCAGTGTTTGCTCAAACGACGACGTTCTCTCTTGAGGATGAGAAAGAAAAAAAATATTTGACTGCTCGTCGATGCAATTAATTATGAGATTCGCTATTCAAAAAATGCCGGACTCACAGAATCAACATGAAGTTGTCGAGGGGGAGCGGGCTATATAAAATTAATATATAGATTTGCGGAGAGGTGTGGAAACACTGCCCACACCATGTTTGATGAAACAACGATGCAGACAGAGTACGGAGTAGAGAGTAGGACAAATAAAACCTCCATGCAGTGTAGTAGTGTTTCATGCAAGCTTGATTTTTGAGAAAATGTTTTCTTTTTCTCTTCTTCCTCCTCCTCCGAATCGTCGCCCGCCGTGATTTGAATGTTGATGTCTAGCGGGGAGGCTCAAAATGCGGCTAAAAAATGTTTCTCCTTCTTCCTCGTATCCCGCACATCACGTGGCCTGTCTCTAATGTTCCATCTTCCATCTTCCATCTTTGTTCCATCAACGTCAACGTCACCAAATCTTCTTGACAAGTTGACAGCTGTCGAGCTGAGCTTTCACACCAGATCTGATCTGAAATATGATCGGGGCTTGCATGACTTATTGTTACTATTGGAATCAGCCGCAATAAAATAATACTTCCGTTTTCCCCCTTCTTTTGCTAGCCCCTTTGACTTTTTCCGTTTCCCTGGTTTTTAAGCGGGATTCCTCGTTCCTGTTCCATTGTTTCGGACAAAACTCTGACAATCAACGGCATGGCGCTTTTTCCTTGAATTTTTCTCTCTCTCTCTAACCAAATGGCAAAGGAATAAGTGGAGAGGGGGGAGAGGCGGCCACCAGCCTCCAGGGTCGCTAATAATAAAGATTAAACGAAACCAATAATGCAGAACCATGGCCAGTTTGCAAGTTTGCCAGGTTGCCAGGTTCCAGACCGCTTTGTCTTAGACCAGCTTCAACCCTCAGAGCTTCTCCCTTATTATTATTCTTCTTCCTCTTCTCGAGATCCCGACAATATATAAATGATAACCTGGAAAGCCGAGAAAATGTCAACTCGAGGTTTTGCCGAGTATTCGTGTCAACCAGTAAAAAATGAGAGATCAACGACTGGGCCAAGAGACAACACAGCTGTCAAAGCCCGTTCCTTGGGGCTGGTCGATGACCCGACGATCTGTTGATTGGGTTGGGTGCTCCAGTGTTTTTGTCAGCCCTGATCCGAAATATCCATATCCATGGATGTACTGTACATATGATTTATTTTATTTGTTTATCTTCTGCCTTTTCCTTTCCTTCTTTCTATTTTTCACCTTTTTTAAATTTTTTTTAAAAATGTGTATGCACCTATCCTCCGCATAAATTCTGCAGAGGAAGTAAGGAAGCGACGCAGTTCACAAAAGATATTTTGTGGGGGTTACCTTTTGCTTTCTTCTGCATGCGAACTCCATATTATCATTCCGATTCTGCTTTGCATCTGGGCTTTTCTAAAACATGATGCTCATTCTGTTTTGTTTTGGCTTCTAAATTCAATTTTTAGACCTAATAATGCTTATTTTTTGAACCTGCTTTTTGAACCCCACTCTGAACCTCATATAGCTCCCCCTCCTTCAACACTCCATCAGTTTGATAACCTTGCTTGCTTGCCACCATCAACTTTTCATCTCCTTGCTCCACTCCTCATTTTCACCTCTGAATAAACATATACCCAACCAAAAGGACGAAAAATAAACTCACCAAAACCATGCTCCTCCTCCATTTTCTCTTCACATCATACCTTATCACCCACGCCACCGCAAAGAAAAGCGGCAACGATGCCTTCAGCTCCATAAAAACAGGCTGCTGTCCATCGGGACCTGAATTTCCCCAAGCAATCTCCCATCTCAATGCAACCGGCGCATTCCCAATCGTTGGCTTGCACTTAGACGACAGCGCCATCGCTACCCCTAACAACAATCCTCCATCGTCAACACAACCGCCCAGCAACTGGACATGGACAACCACCGTCATGGAAGTTCCGCTGGGAAGCGGCAATAACGACAATGACAATGGCAATGGAAGTTTTTCCTCCACAAATCAGATCTTCACGCTAGATATACCGATAGACGTGGACATTTATAGCTCGGAGCATGGGCGGAATGTGTGCGTGTTGCTGTTGAAGATGGTCACGGTTAATCAGAATGATCCGGGGAACTGTGAGAATATTTTCCCGAGGGCGGAGATTGAGAGGATGAGAGAGGACCTTGTGCGGAGGGTTGGGGAGATGAGCGCGGGTGGTGATTCTTCGCCGTGTGCGGGGGTGGAAGGGACGTCGTGGCAGGGTGAGTTCCAAGTTCCAACCTTTCATCCACCCACCGTTGTTTTCATAATATCATTCATTCATTATATACTCCGTATACACAACAACAAACCCCCGCTCTAAACATGAACACCCTTTTCTTTTCTTTCTTTTTTTTCAACATCCTTCCTAACCATCACCACCCTCCCCCTTCCCTCCCAAAAACAAACAGATATAATAAGCCCCTACTACCGCAACAACTCCACACTGGCAACCCGCAACACCACCGTTGCGGCCCAATACCACTCCTCCACCATCACCACACACCCATCCACGGATCACTCCGCCTACGACGCCGCCCTCGTCCGCACGCAGCCCATCTTCTTGCTGGGATACTCTGTCGATCCGAAGATTCTTGCGGGTCCTGTGATTGTCAAGAGGGAGCTGGCGGAGACGAGGTTCACGTGTGTTCGGGTTAGGGAGGTTTTGAAGGGGAGTCGTGGCGGGGAGACGAGTAGTGCAAGCGGTGGTGGTGGTGGTGGCTTGGGTAGAGGGTTGGTGATGAGTAGTAGTAATGTGGGGGGTGTTGCGATGTGGTTGGGGTTAGTTGGCGGGTGGTTGGTTTTCTTTTAGGGATTTTTTCTTTTGTCTTTTCTTTTGGGTATCCTGATGCTGCTATTTAGCGACTTTTTATTCTTCTTTTAACTCAACATCAGATTGGGATAGGTGCAGTACATAAAATGCATGGGTTATGGTCTGTATGGGGTTCGTGGAGGGCATACTTTGAACATAACATGACGAATTCCTTTTTGCCATCTGGTTAGTTTATTGGTCTTGTTGTCACAAGGATCAGCCAAAAATGAAACTCTTAAATAATTCTGTGTTGTATTATTCCCCAGATTGTGGATTACCTCATCTCACTGATGTTTGAATTATGAGAGAGGAGCAGATTAAGGCATGTTCTATAGATTCTTAATACTATCTTAGAAATATTCTAAGCTTTAAATAACAATAAAAAGTCCGAAAAATCCCTTATCACAACATAGAGAAAACAAGATAATAAAAGCCTACTGTAAGAACAATTAGGAAATATATAGATTTCCGTTTATATCATAACTTATATCATAAATTCGTCAGGGACATATTCAAAAAAAGGAAAGATGGAGTGGAAAACACAAAAGACACAGTGAACGCCGCCATATCTCGAACTGTCAATCGCTAGGAAATAAAAAGGCATCATCACAACAGCGCCAGGGGGAGAGACTACATAAGATCTAAGGTTTTCGTTCGGAGCTGGGATTCATATTTGCCGGTGTAAAAATAAAAAAATACGGTAGGTTAGCTCGATAGAGGAGTAGTTACCCGTTTCTTATCCAAGGCTGGATAAGGGAAGAAATTTAAAAAAGGATCTTTTTAAAAACAAAAAGTTGAAAAGAGGTGTCCCCCGTTCTCCCCAATCTAAATGAATCAATAACCCCTCCTCTTAGACCGGACTCTACTCTGACTCTCCCCCATTGAAGTCAAAATCAATACCGTCGTGTTGAAGGCTGCATGGTCTGGTCAATGCGCAAATGGGTCAACGGTTTCCCGCTGATGCTCATCGCGCGAGCTCGTTCTGTGCTGCTGCCACTACGACTGCCAGCGCTGGCACTAAGGCTTGCCTTTCGTCTGCTTGAAAGAGAGCGAGTTGGAACGAGTGGTTCAGAATCAATTCTGGGTACGTATTGACGGTAGGTATTGCTTGAGTTGTGTGCTGTTGCTGGTGTTCGTGAGGAGGTGGTACGGTAGTAAAGGGGGTGATGATGGCTGACGGGCGAAGGTGGGGCCGAGTTGGAGTATCCGCCGTCGTCGTCGAACATGTATTCGCGAAATTTCACGCCGGGTGGTGGGGGAGCATGGGGCGGGAGAGGTTGTGGCTGTTTTGGTTTTCGGGGTGAGTGGGAGAGTGAGGTTACGCGGTGGAGATCATCGGGGTATGAGCGGAATTCTGCAGATTTGGGGATGCGGGAGTAGTAATCGTATGCCTGATTTGTCTCTGGCGGGATGGCGTCTTCTCGTTGGAGATGGCGACGTGTGGGAGACTGGTTCCATTTTCCCCTTGATGAGTATGCGGGGTCGTGTGAGTGGCATCTGGCATGAGAATTGCGGCTGGTGAATGGCTTTTCATAGTGGGCGGCGTCCTCGGGGGTATCTGGTGGCCTGGATTGACGCACAGGTTCCCCAGGCTCGTCTGACATTGATGAGGATTGAGATGGCGTCCGTGAACGTCGTGGAGGAGTTAAAGATCGACCACGGCGAGTGCGCCTCTGCCGTGAAACTGGTCTACTACGAGGTTTGGTACGGCTATATATCGGAACCGAATCTTCGTCGATGTCATCGTGCCTCAATTCCGGTTCTGTAGAGAGCGGAGAGGTGAACTCTGGCACAGATCGTTTATGAGAACGCACATTATAAGGAGGACTAGCTTCCTGTGGAGGTGTTTGTCTCGAGTAATTGACTGGTCTGTGGCTGGCGCTTCCGCGACGAGAGAAGTAGTCGGGCGTTTCATCCGGTGCGAAATCATCTAGAGACTTGGCGCCCGCTTTGCGATTTTGTGAACCACGATCAGAAAGCCGTGAAGAGGCTTTCTGTTCGCTCATAATATAGTCGTCTGCCAATTTCTGGCTGAGGGTTTCGTGCCACTTCACCATTTCCGGGTCAGGTTTTGATGGGAAGGAATCCCTTGGGATAACTTTTGGGAATATACATCCACCAGAAGGGTTGACAATGTCAAATTTTTTTACTGCTTTTTGTAGAAAGACGATATGCTCGTCTGGGCAAAGGAGGAGCTGGATCGTCTGCCAGCGGACGAAGCCATGGGGACGTAGTGCTGGAATGGTCGGGGGTTTGAAGGGATCCGACGTTGGTTGTAGTGTATGAAAGCACCCCAAAGATTGGTATATGAATGATAGAGACTTGTGGGGTGTATGCAGGAAAATATTGTCACAATTGCCTCCCACTGCACGATAAAAAGCGGCTAGATTCGCCGGGGCGAGATCTTCCGTATTCGACTGCTGGAGATCTGACTGTGAAAGCAATGACTTAACATGGTTCGACTTAGAGCCGGGAGGGAGGCTTACTATGAATTTAGCAATCCCTAGACAGAGCTGTTCAAACAGAGGTGTGGCGCTCTTGTCCGCCCGAATCAAAAACCCCCAGTAATTGCCCGCTGGATTGTGCGGGGAAGACATGTCGATATTGAAGGAGAAGCGGTTTCTCTAAGGTTGATTCTTTCAAAAGCGAGAATAGGCAAGCTCTTATATAACCATTCCATTAGTCTCGAACACGGATATGCCCAAGTTATTAAGGCAGATAAGCGCGAACTCGTGTTTGAAGCTTTTAGTATATTTTGGCGAGTGGAGTGAGTTGTGTGTGCCAACTAGCACTGTAGCGCATGTGAGGTGCTTATTGCGAAGTAGAAGGCGGCAAAATGAGATGTATTTCCGTCATACTGCGACGATAGTGTTACCGAATGTTGTGATAAAGGGGAATGTGAATCTTTATCATTCCCGTCGTAGCGTCGCAGGAGTGACGTTGTTGTTAAACTGAGGTTGGTTCGGACGTTGTTGATATAGATTGGATTGGAGTAACGTGGAGATATATTACCAGTGGTGAGGCCCTGGTTCTCGTAATTACAGGAACCATAGAATACCCTGCATGATGCTGCCTAAGCACCAACCAAGCACCTGGGCAGTTCTGAGGTTTTATTTCGATGAGAATAATGGCCAATACCAAATACACATAACCGTCCTATACCGTACATCTATAAATACATGTACCACCACATGCCAATAGCATTTCTCTCCTTTATAACATAGCGGACTGGCGTCACGCAACCGGGTCAGATGTGAAGGTCACCGATATCCAATATCCCAACAGATCCCGTGTTTTATAGGTCAGGGAAAGATTGTCGTGTCATACTCAGCTGAACTGCCAACATTATTGTTGACTGCTATGGGCGCCAACCAAGTCTAGCGCCCGTATTTCGCCATGGATGCCTTGATGCAAAGTAGCGGCATGGTCACGAGACCCCGTGGCGAGGTTTGTGCCTGGCGGATCCCGATACACAAGTAGGGCGGAGCAAACACCTGGGCAGGGGGAATTGGCTGCCTAAGGCGAATGTGATCTCATAGGTTTCATGGGTTTCTTGAGTGTAGAATTGATATCAGTTTCCCCACCCGCCGAATATCAACTTGGAATAACACAAATAAATCACATATGTTTGCAAGACCGGCTTTTTCTTCAAGATCATTGGCAGAAATTAGCGAGGAACAAGAGTAGTATACAGCAAAGGAGTAAAATAATAATAAAAATAAAACATATGAAGAAAAACAATAAACAATTTCATAAACAAGACATGATAGCACTGCGCCCACCCCCGTAACGCCTTACTTCGAAGATAGGAAACCTCTCAATATTCTCTTTAAGACTCTAAATCTCGAAACTCGAATCGATCCAGTCATGAGCTGATGATATAGAACTCCGTACGCTTAATCGCAATACAGAGCATCGATATCGGAATAGGGAGCTACCTGAAGCCCTCCCTCGACAACGATAATCCCATTCAAAACCTCCTCCGAGTCGGCTCAGGGCTTGGGCTACGAGTGACGCTCCGTTCATCCCGCCCTCTCATCTTCAACCACTTCTTCGTCGACAGCTCAAGCTCCCTCTCCAGCTCAGGACTCGGTTCCTTCCGGTGTATGAAATTGCAGAACCCTCCGCGGACACACCCTTCCCCACTGTTCAATCGACAACACGCCTCTCGAAAATCGGTGACGGGAGAAAGTTCGCAGTATATAGGTCGCGCTGCATACCACCGAGAATTCAGCGCGTCGCAGGCCTGCTGTGCTGAGTCTTCGTATTTAAATCGCGCATACACGTTTCCGATAAGGTCTAATTTTTCGCAGAATTTACAGTGTTAGCACAACCTTAAAAAACTCCCCGACTTAAGGGGAATAAAGGAGGGAATATATTTGGATCAAAATTTTGTAAAAAAGGGGGGGGCAAAAGGCTTACGGTCATTGTTGTTATCGCACACTACCACTTCCTCAAGTTCGCCATATTTGCACATTTCACACCAGAAATCTTCGTAGAAGGCATCGAAGTGGTTTTGAAGCTGACTCGGGTTCATCTTGTTCTTGGTATCGTATGCCGGGTTTTGGTACAGGTTTGGAAGGAGGATCGTTTGCGAGTATGAAGGCTTTACGTGCTTTCGCGAACATCGATCGCCATGACGGCACGCGCCGATTTTATAGTAGAAAGAGCAGTTGACCTTTTGTTTTTTTTTGTGTCAGTTCTGGTAGCTCAAGCTCGGTGATTTCGACATTGGGTCTGCTAAAGGAGGCCACTCACCTTGTCCTGTTCAGTTCCAAAGATTGAAGCGAGATAGTTCGCCATATTTGCTGATTTACAAGAAGAATGTTCAAATTAGGGCGGCAACAAGTAAATTTTGTGCGTGGAGATGTGAGTTGTTGAGGTCTGATCAATATATGAAGCTCTGTCGCGATGGTTCAAATTCGGAGACCTTTTGCCATCCTGATTATTAATATTGACTAACCGTAGTTGGCTAAAGCAGTTTGTAGAACTTATGAGGAAGTTTCTGCTGAGTATCAATTTCAACTGTTGTAAACAATCACCGCTCTCGTTGGAAACCACCATTTAATAGAAAAACTCTTCAATTGCGTTGTATACTATTCTTTTTGGTGAGTTTTTTATGACTCTATTGACTTTTTGTTAATAAGACATGTTAGTACAGTTTAAGTTTATTAAAAAGAAACAAGCCGACCCTTCTACCCCCGCGAATCAGTACTGTAAGGACAATTATTTCGTAGAATAATCCCGCGAAAACCTTAGAGCCTTGTGGCACATACGCCGACTGCCTCATTCCTTATTTTCTTTGTTCTTGCGTTTCCCAATGAGCCCAAAGGCATTCTTGAAAGACTTTTTGGTCTCCTCATTCTCGATCCCCATTGCTTGCCGAGCCCAGACTCCAATCTGTTTGCAAATCGCGAGCGCAGCGTCGTCGACGGTGTTGGCTGATCCTCCCAGCAGCCTGATGCTGGCTTTTCCAAAGCCCTTGCTATCTAGCTCGTCTAGAAGCGTTTTATTTTGTTAGAATTTCGTGTGCAAAACACCTTTTTTGATTCGATTCATTGGCTTTTCGGTGGGGGGGTTCCTTACAAAACACGTCGTGCTCACTAGCAATATCCGCAAGCTCACTGCGGGTCTTCGCGAGAGTTGATATGCAGGCTGAAAGGAAAATTGCCTAGTTAATGACCTTGCAATTCAAAGGTAGAAGAAGGGGACGTGTATGTCTTACTTTGAAGGTCCTCCAGCGAGATGTCTTTCCAGAAGGCTCCTTGGTGGACTTGAGACCCGAAATTAATATTTTTCTGATCATCTCGTATAATACCAGTTGAGTTAGGTATGTCTACTTACGCATTTGGAATTGGAACTTCGCCCCAATGATCCCGCCTGGCCATTTCTCGCGCCAGCTCACAAGAACCTCGCCAAGGGATTCTTTAAGAGCCCATGGATGAGCGTAAACGCAGTCGGCAAATGTCCCACTCTCATGCAACTTTTCTCCACTGGCGATCTGGGTGATTTCAAAGGGCCCTTGTGGATCCTTTGCCGCGCCCATCATCACGGCGCAATCTTCCCAGTCGGTGCTGCCGACGAATGCCCACTCATAGGTGTGGCCAAAGAGCTTGGTTTTATAGATTGTCCCATGGGCATATCCCGTCAGCACAGGGGATATCATCGTGATATCTCCAGTGAAAGAATACCCATTCCAGAACTGGTAGTATTCCCTTTCGAAAGGATGGAGCAACGAAACTCTGGCGAGGTATATGTCCGCGCAATATCTACCCCACAGGTAGTACCACTGGTTATCTACCGCGGAGCAGAAAGTACCAAATGCTGGCTCATGTCTTTTGAAAAGGAGGGTTTCGCCGCAGACGCGCTTGTTGAGCAACTCCCCAGTCACCCCATCGACCTTCACCGGCGCCACCCCGGTTCCCTGATAATAGCTGCGAATGGTTATTCCGTCCTTCTTCTCCCGGATCAATTTCTGAAACCAGACGCATCCCTTGCCACTGCCCAGTTTCCCCTCACAGATACCTCCTTGGATCGAAATGATAACCTTCAGACCCGTCTCGTGCTCGAATTTCACCTCGTTTTCAGTCAACCCGAGAAACGGGTGAATGAAGCCGTTAAGTTCGACGGAAACGTACGTGGTGAGAAGGGGATCGGTTAGGGGCTCTAGCGCCCTGGAAACTGCATTGGGAACGGCCCCAAATGCATATCCATCGTTTGATACACTGGCTACCTGTCCGAACACGTAGTAGGGGATCCCTGCAAGCATGGAGGAGCGTCCTACAGTGCGCGGGTGAGCTCCCTTGGCTGGATCGACTACGTTCCCAAGCACATGAACAGACTCGACCTTGGGAGGGAAGATTGCCTTGTGCTTCTCGTACCCAGAAGTCAATGAGAGTTTGCCGCAGACAGTATCGTAGCCGGTAGGGAGGGGTATCGCGTCATCCATTTTGGGAATGTCCTTTGAGGATTGGGTTCGTCACAGTCTAAACAGTATGAAAGACACGACACTGTCATCTCACAACAGACTTTGTGATGTGATGTGGTATGAGAGAACTGAATAAACTGACTGCAGCTCAGCAGCTCTCCTTTCTTTTTGATTTTTGACTTTGTTTTGTGGGTTTTGACAGGAGACAAACAAACTGCAATTGACATGCAATTTGTCAGGGCAACATGATGTTTTGTGATTATCCTTGTGCCCTCCTGAAATGAATACCTATTGGCATGCATACATCTTCTCCCTTGTCAAGAAGAATGTCCCCCCATTTTTTACATAGCAAATTTACTCAGTATCTTTGTAGTTTTGGGCGGCTTATTTTTGACTAGATCTTTAATTATTTCTTTGAACAAGCATAGCTACCTAGGTACCTAGGTATATAGTGCTTGAATTCTGAAGTTGATATGCATGTTTAGAGCCTAAAACATTGGACAGCTGCCAACCAATATTATTTTTGGCGTACCTATTCAACAGGGGGCATATGTATAATGCCTCCCTCAATACTCTGTACATGTTATATAAAACGGGGCAGGAAAAGTGTTTCCTAAGCCATTGTAGGCGCGGCTAACACTCAGTACTACTAGTTTTAGTGGGTGCTCGCCACAGCTTTAACCCATTTCACATAAAAAACTACATTATTACACTCAACAAGAGGATAGAGAACTTCAGAACTATTGAGAAATATAGAGAAAGATCATAGTATTCAGTATTGGAGTTTCTAAAAATTTCAAGTTATTTTGATAAAGTTATTCAATTTCAAAGTTGCGATTTTATCAAATTGATTTTTTCATGATTGAAGATCTTTGAACATCATTCATTCCTCAACATTAGTTCTTTAAAATAAAAAATTATGTCTTAATCAATTAATTAACTAGGGATTACTCCGTACTCTTTTATATGATGTGTTTCAGAAATCAACATCGGAATATACACGAAATGGGCTAAAGCGGTGGCGAGCACCCAGGTGTAGGGGCAAAAATTGCAGCAGAACTTCACCAAAAATGTATGTACTGTACTGTACATGGTACATTACATACCTAGAGGTGCCTACGCTGGGGTCTAGGCGTGTTCCTGGGATGATGATGTATTAGATACATACAAAGAGATAGATACCTAAACCCTTGCTTGTGTAAATTAAAACTCGGCATTGTTATCCAACCGGCTGAGAGTTAGCCGACCACCGGGACAATCCACTACGGGGTCTGCCGCTGCTTGGGGCGCTAACTAGCCGCTATTACAAATAGCCCAGTCTCCCCGCATCGCAGTCCCAGAGCTTCTTTTATATCACAACAACTCTCTCTCTATTATATTATATTTCGACTTATACCTTGCCCTTACTCCAATTTGGTTTAATTTATACCCTCCTTGCGCACAGCAGTCATGTTGGCCCCCTTTGAGTACTTCCAGCAGTATCGAATAAGGTAGCTTCCCCCACCCCGCATCTATGTATGTATCCCGCACTTGAGCTAAGCTAACCCAACTCCCTTAAACTCTACCAGAACCTTCAAAAGAGAACAACGCAAACAGCGCATCGCCGGTTTACCAGCTGCATACCACTCCGCATTTACCGCCTTTGACAAATCAGTCATCAACAAGCCAATTGAGGAGCTAGTCCAAGATGTTCACAAGGGGATTGTCTCGCCTACGCAAATCTTACAGACCTACGGGAAGGTGGCAGTAAAAGCCCAGGAGAAGACAAACTGCATAACGGAGCTGCTGCTACCGGAAGCTGAGGAGTGGGCGAAATCGGAAATAAACCCCAAGGGTCCCCTGGCGGGTATTCCCGTTTCGTTGAAGGATTCGTTGCAAGTGAAGGGCTTTGATATCAGCTTGGGCTATGCTCGTCTGGCGGATAAGCCATACCAAGAGGATGGCGCTGTTGTGCGGCTGCTGAAGGATGCGGGTATGTAAAATGTGTGCTGCAATTTTCTATTCTCCCTTTATTTTCTTTCTTTGGAGCTATTTCCTTTTACCGGTCCCTTTTGTTCAGTCATATAAAATAGTGGCGGGCATGTACTAGTTTCATTTTTCCTAAGCTAACATTCTTTCTAGGTGCAATTCCATATGCAAAGACCAATTTGCCAGTTACATTATTGTCCTTTGAATCCGACAATCCCGTGTGGGGTCGTTGTCTAAACCCACATGCCCCAAAGTATTCCCCTGGTGGCTCTACTGGAGGCGAAGCTGCGCTGCTCGCATTGGGCGGGCGGATAGGTATTGGTTCGGACGTTGCTGGGTCTGTTCGTGTTCCCGCAGCATGGAGTGGGATATACGCCCTTCGCTGCAGTACTGGCAGGTGGCCAAAATCTGGTATAAACACTAGCATGGCAGGACAGGAAGGAGTGCCAAGTGTATTCAGCCCAATGGCACGAACATTGAATGATTTGACATATTTCACACGCGCAGTCATCGGTATGGAGCCATGGAAATATGATCACTCTGTCCATCCGATTTCGTGGAGAGACGAGATGGAGAAGGATGCGAGGTCAAAGAAATTAACGATTGGAGTGATGAAGTCTGATGGTATGGTCCCCATAATAAACAATAGAAAAATAAAATTAACGACTTTCGAATTCCAATGTTAACACCCCAAAACAGGAGTCGTCCCACCCACCCCTGCCATCGCACATGCCATCGACACCACAGCCTCCGCCCTGTCCGCCGCCGGCCACACTCTCATCAACATCACCCCACCACCAACCGCCAGCCCCCTCATCGGCCTCCGCCTCGCCTCCCTCCTCCTAAACTCCGACGGCTGTGTGACTTTCAACTCCCACTTCCTAGCCGGCGAATCCAGCGATCCTGGTGCTGCTCAACTGACTAAATACGCTAACCTACCCCGGCCCCTCCGCTACCTCTACTACCTCTACGTCTGCTACATCAAACGGGACACCACCTGGGCCTACCTACTCAAGGACTTTGGCCCCAAAACCAGCGCCGAACAATGGAAACTGGTCGCCCAGCGCGAAGCCTTCCGCGCCACGTGGCACAACTGGTGGAGCTCACCAGAACAGAGCTACGACTTCATCCTGTGCCCCGTCAACGCGACACCGGCGCTACCACACGGCGCGATGAAAGACGCCGTGTCCTCCTGCGGCTACACGTTCCTCTGGAACCTGCTCGATTACTCCTGCGGCGTGATACCCGTCGGCCGCGTGGATGCTGTTGCTGACGCGATCGAACCGTCGCCGACGAAGACTGCCCGCCAGAAGAAGAATGCGTATAAACAGGTGTTGAAGGTGGCTGGGGCGGATAATGCGGTTGCGCGGGGTGCGTGGAAGCATTATGATTCGGTGGAGATGCATGGGTTACCCACCGCCGTGCAGATTGTGGGGAGGAGGTGGGAGGAGGAGAAGGTTTTGGGATTCATGGAGGTGGTGGAGGGGGCGTTGGAGGGGTATGAGGGCCCACGTGGGGAGGGGGGGAAGTATCAGTTGTTGGAGGTTGATTGATCGATAGACTGATTGATTGGGCGAATGAGTGGGCAGGTGGATAGTTTGATGTTGCTATTCTTTTATGGACTGAGCGGTGTAGCCACTGCATGCATACATATACAACTCGCTATTCTCGGGTTATGCTTGTTTCTTATTAGGGACTTGACTATTTGTACGTAGCTTGAAAGCTCCTTCATCATCCAATTGTGATATAGATATATATCGCTGGGATTTCCCCTTAAAACAGCTGGAGAAATCTGAGTAAGATGATGAAATTAAAATTTCAATTTTGGGGAAAACGAATTAGTTAAATTTCTTGTCTAACTTGAGGCAACTGTGCTCTCAGTATCATCAAGCATATCTTTTATGATTCCTCTATCCAAGGAAGATAGCTGTATTAATTTACATATTGTACAGCCGTATATAAAGATAGCAACTAAATGCAATTGCCTTCCAGGTGGGTATATATCCACCCGCCAGAATAAACGGAAGGGGAAACTCCAGTCCCAAAAATACTCCGTGATAAACGTGGAAAAAATTGAATCAACCATCCCTTACAGCACCATACGCACGCGCAGAGTCATTTACGCCCTCCTGATGTGAGCCCCCGATTAGTTGATCTCTTTCACCCCGCTCACCATCACGATCGTCATAATAATAAGCAGGGTTTTGAATCTCTCTCCTCGACCCGCACTTCCGTAAAGCACTATTATTAAGAGCAACATAGCCCTCTCCGAGCTCCCCATTCTCAACAACCACATCAACAATCCCCATCCGCTCCCTACCCTGCCACCCCACAAACAAAACCAATAACGCCCCCGCCACAAACAACGTAACCGTCAGTAAAACATTCACCGGAATCGGATTGCGCCGGAACAACTTCATAGTCAACACATCCAACGGTACCTGCAGGAAATTCCCCACCCCCGCAAGACATATCATGAGCCCGTATACCTTGCCAAAGGTCTGGAAGCCAAAGACCTTGGCTGCAAAGTCGGATATGGAGGAGTAGTAGAAGGGTCTGTAGAGTGTGAATAGGATGATATTCGCATAAGCCGCGGGTAGGCTACGAGGGATACAGCCTAGGATGCCGATAAGGGTCGAGCAGCCGACGAGGGTGGCCAGGACTGTAATAATACTTGTTCTATCGAGGATTAGGCCGATGAACGGAATGGCGATGATACCCGCCATTGGCAAGAAGATGTCGAAAAGGGCGTTTAGGTGTTTTGCAAGTTGCGGGGAGGAGAGGAGGTACTCGTATTGTATGCTTATGGTTGCGATGAAGTAGTTTACGCGTAGCATTTGGAGGACGGTAAAGACTGCCATGAGGATGAAGTAGGGGGAACGGATTTGCTGGAGGGCTGAGGCCATGTGCAAGACGCCCCAGATGCTGTCTGGTTTGCGGGCTTCGTCGGGTGGTTTGGGGACGTGTGGAGTATCTGAAGAAGAGGTGGTGATGTTCGGTTGTTCCTCGGCGCCTAGGAGCTCTTGGATGTTTGAAATTATGTTTCTGCGCTCTGTGACGCGATTTTCGAGCTGTCGTCCCTGTTCTAGAGTGAGGGGGATACCCTCCTCTGAACTGTCGGCGATATGTTCAGCCATAACATCTTCCGCTTGCTGTATCAGTTCTCCGGCTGTTTTGTAAGAGATCGATGGCATAAGTAGAATCTGCGAGAGGAGGATAAAGACGGGTACGATGAGATAAAGAAGAAATAAATTGCGCAGCGTGAAGAATCCTCCATGAAGATTACGGAAAAGCAAGAAGAGAGCGCTTGATGAATCAAAGGCACCTGTGAGCATTGCTAAAATAAGGCCAGAGTGCGCTGGGAACGTGTTGGATAACTGGAATGCAGATATGAACACGAATGGGCCGCCAATGGCCAAAAGAAAATAGCCGGAAATATATGTATCGAATGGTAATATAGAGGCGAGAGCGAGACAAAGAGATCCAGATGCGATGAAGATACTCCCAATACTGGCGCTGAAACGTGGACCAAAGAAATCGAGGATGGTTCCTACTGGAAGAGCAGAGATGTTCGTTGCAACCGCGGCAAGAGTGAACATGAAGTTTAACCTTATGTCAGGAGTAGTAAGTATTGCGTTCTAGAAGAAGCGAAGAAGCTTGGGGTTGGTGTACCTGAGATCTTGATTGTAGCAAAGTCTTTCCCCTCGTTCAATCTCTTCTTTGGTGCATAAATTTCTATATACACCCTCTTCTATGAGAATTGGCTTAAGGGCGGCATACCCAAATACCACACCGGCGGAGAGAACACAATAGACTACAGCCACACATACTTGGGCTAATTTGATATATAGTCGTTAGTCATATCTGACGGGTAACACAGGCACTAGCATCCAAGGAGAAATGCTAGTATAAAAACCACATAAAAATTACTTACCGACGCGTTTCCATTTCGGCACCTCAAAGGCAGCTAAAGTGTATGGTTCCCAGCCGATGTCGCTGGGAATCAGGGCGCTGTCATCATCATATATCGAATGCTGGCTTCGCCGACACTCTTGATCATCCTCATCATCTACACACATATGTGTCCATGATGGCCCGGAGGCAGGGTTAAAATTCAGCTTTCGTCTAGCTGTATTATGTGGCGCCGCAGAAGCCACAGGTGTGAGCAGCGTTCTTGAATCGGGAAATGAATCGGTAGCGCCTCCCTCTTCAGGGGAGGCATGGTCATCTACATGCTCTTGGCTGCGCCTCTCCCGATGGCGAAATGAAGATGGGTGGTATTCCCACGACTCCAGGGAAGTCACTCTATTCAGCGACATCGTCCAGCGTAATACCCGATCTGGTGATGATAGGTATATGTAGTGGGAGCGCCTACGCTGGCCTGCTGATGTCTAAACCCGATAGAAAAACGGTCAGGATTTCGGCTATCAATCGGAATAGCCACCTGTGACGTCTCAACTTTCCTCATTCAGCGTCCCTTTCCGCGCAAAGTCCAACCTCGTTGTTCCATATGGAGATTTGCTCCTCTGCTACCTTCCAGGGAATTATGTATCCCAGCCGAAAGGAGCTGGTCTTAGACAATTGTCGATACAAGCAGCTCAAAGACAATAAATTTGACATGGCATATATCGAGTCAGATCCGTTTATCTTTGTCGCAATAGTTTACTTAGCCATCTGTTAGTCAATAGGAATGACGTCTAGCGCCAAGCCATAGATATCATGAGATGGATGGATAAATATTGTTCCGTTGTTTATATCCACCATCACGTGCACATTATATCCCCTGACTCCAACTCCTCGACTCCTCCACCTGGGCATCCAATCCACGGACCACAACCACATCCCTCGAGCGATTATGTCGACTGTCTCCTTCTGCTGGCTTGGGAGAGCTGAGGTCCAACCATTTCCTCAAAAGAGATTCATCTGAATCATTACCCCACAAACTATCCTGGAAGGTTTGTAGCCATAGGTTGGCTTCTATTTATGGATCTGGTGTTTGGCGCCGGGCGCCAACACGACCCTTACACACCAAGCTCCTGTTTCAACTGCTGTCGTTTCAGTCGTTTGGCTGGCTGGAAACTGGATAATTTCATTTAATCCATCTTTTTGAAAGAAAATCATTCTTTTAGATGTTTCCAACTGCGCGGCTATAAGATAGCAGCAGCATTACGGGCTGTTTACTAGCCCCCCCAGCAACTCCGTTGCTGTTTATATCTATTTTGTTAAACACCTGGACTTTTTTGGTTCTTGTGACGCAATAGATTTCCGATGAAATCACAGCTACGGCGTCGGTTTCATCTACCGCTGCCCGAATTTTGGAATCTTCCTTTACGTCCTGTCCATCGATGCGATCAGGCAGTGTTATGAAACAATATATTTTGATCTGAAGCAGCGACAACCATTTTGCTAATTATGGCTCTGTTTGGGTTTCATAATTCGATTTAGACGCCATGTCGATTTATGATTTGGAGAATTACTGGAAACAAGCGTTTTTGCTTTGCTATGTTAGAAATGAAAGCGGAGGATAAAATGGTCTTGGATGCCTCCGGTCGAGACATTGTTTTAGATATCTAAATTCAACCAGTTCATTTTCATACATCCACCCCATACAATACATTTTTGGCTTTTGAATTTCTTAATTACGGTTTCCTATCAATTTTTGCTTCCTTTATCAGCTTTCTATCAACATCACCATGCCTGTTGCCTCTGCCAGCCTGAGGAGAGCCTCGCTTTGGGGAGACGATAAACGATCAACACGCTCCAGTATTTCATCCTCCAGTGGAAGATCGACTGCAGGACATAGTGAATCAGACTCCGAACCATACGGGGAGTCCCTGCCCTTATTGAGGAAGTCATCCCCTAGCCGGTCTAGGCAGCGTACTCTCAGGATATCCACAGATCTCTCAAACTTAGGGAAAAGAGATAAATCAGCATCCGGGAGTCTATCCAAAGCATTGATATCTCCCATTTACAAAACAATATACCCTATTAGCGCGAAGGATGTCAATACCTGCCTTTCTCCAGTTTACAAGATTATCTACCCGCGAACCGACGATAAAGACGGCAATTCCCAATCACCTATATACGAAACAATTTATCCTCGCAGTGCCAGGAGGCACAGTAGTGCCCTTAAATCCCCCATCTACGAGTCGATATATCCTCGCGAGAAGAGGGCTAGCACCGCAGCACCTTTATCCCCATCTTCTCCTATATATATCACTATCAGGCCCCGCTCCAAAGAGGACGACAGCAAGGATAAGGATTTCGTGGAACATCCAGATTCCTCACCAATAGTCATGTTCAGAGACGGGCAGCATAAAGTAACATGCACAAAGGGCCATACGAGCTGGCTGTCTGAATCCCAAAATACCTCTGGGCAGCATGGAAGACGGAAGTGCTGTGAATGCGAAATCCAAAAGGAGATCAAGACATCTCGGGCAAAATATCAACCGGATATACAGCGGCGGTATTCCACTAACATTTCTGGATACTCAGGGTAGGCCATTGACAACACAACCCCAATGTGGATTTTCCATATCGCTAACTAGTTATTGGTCACTTAGGCTGAAAAGGACCCGCGACGGATCCTTGGAGTTCGTGCGAAGCACTCGCGGTCTTAATGTCCCAAGGGCAACCAATCTTCTGGACGCTCTTCATCTTAAACCTTCTCTCTATGGCAAAGCCGAGAGACGATATGCACGCTTGGATAATTCAAAGCATCGATCTGATTTGGACAGTGGGTAAGCAGCAGCCCTTCCTAGCTTTAATCCTTCCGTGTACCCTTTCACATCGTAAAATATATGCTAATATCCCTCGCATACACAGCTTTGGCTCCCTCATCATGCATCCGAACGAAGCGACTCCCAAAGTAAAATCTAAAGCTCGGAACCCCACACTGTTACGTTGCAAAACGTATATTTTTATGGCATGAATGCCCAAACGTATCCCTGATCTGGTGTCTATATATTCACTCAAGCTACCACAGGATACATGGGAATACTTGATCCTATTACACGCCAGTGCAGTTCTGAGCCTAATCATCCGTTCGGAAACATAATAACGCTTTCTTGGCAGAGTATCTCTCACCATCTCTTCCAGTTGAATTACTAGTTGTCTTATCTTGCTTTCTTCTCTTATTTCCTTTGATTGTCGTCACTCTCATACCCCAGCATAATTGCATAAATTCCCGCTCCCCAAAGATACCCTTTCCATCTCATTTTAGAATTCCCTGCACCTCAAAAGTGCATCACAGCTTGTCATGTGCACTTCTATCAGCATGCACATTCACTGCACATTACTTTAACCCCCATCAACGCACATGCACTCAACATTTTATATTTTGTTTTCTTTGTTTCAAACTGCAGCTTCAAGTTATGCATGTACTTCGTATAATTCCTTCTTATTTTATATCATTCTCACATGCATACTTACCAGATATTTCAAGTTTGTTAAATTTAATCTCTACATTTAATTACTCCATCCGTGTAGCGTATTTTTACCGTGAAACCTCATTTTAACAGATAAATATAACACCCAAAGAGAGGAAACTTAGCACCGACGACAAGATGTTCGGAACTTCCACGCTGACGCGACGACCTTTCTGACGCAGCTTGATATAGAGAGCTAACTTTTATTTTAGATATTTAATTCGGTTTTATGTTGTTACATGATCAGCGTCTGGGTTACAAAAATCTGTATGGGCCTCGCTGCACGTTTTTCATGCAAGTTTTAGTTATCCCTAGGGCGTTAATTAACAATCCTAGTCTGGGATTTGATCCCCTGTCAAATGCGCCAAGCCAATTCCAACCTGCAAGCCAATTCCAACCTGCAAGCCAATTCCAACCTGCAAGCTTCTTCAGACCGCAAGTCATCTTGAACACGTTCCCTTGAAGTCAAACTAAATCAGCTTTGTACCCCCATTCGTCACCTGTGTAACTTGAGAAAATTCAAGAAAGTCATCATGAACGCCTCAAAAGGGAAGAAACTGCATAGAATCGTTAGGAGAAAAGAAGAGGTGAAAACGACAATGTTCAAATGATAAAAGTCTGGACCATCATGCGCAGCGTCCTAACTACGCAGTCGAAGGCAATGGCGGCAGCATTTTCATCTCGACGAGCTCCTCAAGGACATTCAGCAGCGACGCGAAACTGTCGACGGTACCATACCAACCCAGTTTACGGGATTTATCCATGCTGTGGGGGGAAGGTATCAGGTTAGTACTCTAACTTCAAATAGCGTAAGATAGCTATGAAGTAAAGAGAGGGCCAAAAAAATATCAGAATAGGCCTAAACTCACCTGAAATGCACAGGAGTTCCCCCCAAAATAGCGGTATCCGTAAAGCCGAAAATGCGGCTACGATCAGCAGGCGTGGCAAATGGGTCGTGGACGAGGGCGTGTTTCTGTGACAGCTCCTGCCATGCTGTATGGACCTGTGGGTCGTACGCCCATGCGGCAATGCTGTACGTGAATTCGATCTTTTCGGGACGTCCGAATCTGGAATTGAGGTCCAACCCATTATTAGCTGCTCGTTCATATGCAGTTAATACGGCTCTCTATGCGGGGGTATGATAAGTAGATCAGGGATGAAAACGGACGACCTACCCGCGAGGAGGAGGATCAAACGGCAAGGTGAGGCTCTGATACTCGGCCTTTGGATCTGGGACTTTATATTCAACCCCATAAATCTTCGCAAGCGTGGTCCAGAGAGCGCCGGGGGTCACTGCACTGCAATCACAAGCATTGAATGCCTCATTGGGGGTATCTGGGTTTAACACAGCCCATTCCGCCAGATAGCTATTCAACCTAGCCGAAGACAAATCTCTGATGACATCGAACGAAGCTACATTTCCAGGGAAGACGAGTGGTTTGCCTAAATGTGCGTGGACAGCGGCAAAGACACCAAGGCTATATACCAGGTTCATGGCTGCGTCTTTGACAGCGCCAAGAATGAATGAGGGGCGGACGACGTTCCATTCCGCGCCTGTCTCCTTGCAGTACTGGAAAAGCAGATCCTCCTGGACATAGTAGAAGTTTGGTTCTATTGTGACGCGGGGGTCTGATTCTACCTGAGGCGATTTCGGGGTGCCGAGGTGCGCACCGTAGTTTTTGGCGCCTGTTTGGAGCATGAAACGCTTTGGCGTGACTGAGGCAAGTTTGAGAGCCTTGAGGAAGTTGGAAAGCAGTGCGCCTGGTATATTTGGATTTGAATCAGCTGCCTCTGGAAACTGCGCAAGGATGGGAAAATCCCCAGAAGGGATGCAAAAGATAGCAAAAGACTATTCAAGGCAGAGCATCCTTACCATTCACGTTGCACATCTCCTGAGCATCAGACCACATCGACCCGTCAGATTTTGGCGGAACCTGGATATACGAATAGAAGAAGATATAGTCACTGACACACTCGAAAGAGCAAAAATGTCAGCGAACAATCAATCAATCAACCAATCAACCTCCCTTCCCCTTTCCTCAAAAACCAAAACTATGCCAAAAGAAAAGAAAAGAAAAAGGAAAATGAGAAAACAACTAACGCCTTAACCCCCTTCTCCACCATAGTCTTGGCCAAATCCTCCGGCGACGTCTCCAAAAAGTCCAACTCGACATGCGTCACATTCCCATACTTCCCATCCACAACAGGCGCACGACGTGACATGGTATATATATTTGCCCAGCGTTCGGGGGACTCAGCTAGCACGCGGACCATGTGGCTACCCGATATACCGTTAGCTCCCGTTACAATCGCTGTCAGCCCCTTGCAGGAATCTGATTCCGGAATGACGGGGAGGCCATGATAAATGCCCTTGGACTGGATGCTTGTGAATTTTTGTGGGGATTGGGTTTGGGCGGCCATGGTTTCTGTCTGCTTGATATCCTTGATGCCCTCGTTTTTCGTGGTAATTCTGGTAGGAGTAACATGGGAAAGTAAGGATTTGATGATATCCCGCATCTTGAGTAGGTGGGTTGGAGTTGCGCCAGCCATCGTGTTAAAAGTCAATGAGCTTTTATAACCAGAAGTAGTGAGTGTGAACACAATGAATGTGTGTAGTGAATGCGAGGAAAATATATCCTTTGTTTGCTCTGCTTCAAGGGCCGCCTTTTGGGACAGGAAAGTTTTATATCAAAGCCCTGATATTGCTTGCAGTGAACATGAAAATTGAAGGGCGCGGTGGTGTAACTACAGGAGCGTGCTTTCAGTGCATCTGCACGTTGTGTTCTCGCTGTTCGTTCGGGGCTCGACTTAGACTATGGTGAGTGAGAAAAGAACAACAATAGGATAAACTTTGATAGCTCATAAACCAATGGGACGGGTCAAACGTCCTGCCCAGCCGCACAATGAATTGCCTGATTAGGAAATTCAGGTCAATCAGAGAACACACACCGCGCGCTTCAACTGACTAAAACATATTTCACTCAAAATGTGGAGAAATTGGAACTATTTAAATGGCAGCGAGAGAAAATAAAAATAAATCAACAAATCAGGAGGAAACAGAAACAAAAAGAAAAAAAGCATGTTCAAGGAATGTACGGAAAGGGTAAGTTAATTAACTGCAAAGGGAGTAACTTTGCCTTTGCCGGACAATAGCCTGGGCCGTATTAGGTCTTGGTTAGTTTATTTAGAGACCATGCGCTGTCAAATGTCAAATGACATTCAACTGGTAACATATCCATTCATGTAAATAGAAGTAGGTAAAAGTAAGGGGGCTGCGGGTAACTACGCGGATATGTATTTGTATAGTACATGTACTGTACATGTACATGCCTAGGTAGTTACCCCGCCAGGATAATCAGGCATTTATTTGCCCATGAAACCCAATATTAAATAAATAAGAAAATCTCAGAAGTTACCACGGTAAAGAACAGTGTGTGTGAGAGTGTTTAGCTCTCTGACTTGTCGGACAAGCTCGCTATCCGGTCGTTAACTTAAAGCTACTGTCGTTATAGTTTAGTTGGTTAATTACTAGAACCATGATCTTGATTGGAATAGTAGTTAAGCGACCTCGCCCCTCCTCTCGGCCCGACAAAAGGTTATCAAGTGGACTCCGTATACGAGCACCCAATACGAGCAGCGAATCTACTCCCCATGATCGTCGTGCCCGTAGCTCTATCAAAATCTCCGGACCTATATAAAATAGTGTTATCTCCGGAGCAATCCAAGCATCTAACGACAAGCAATAGCATGATTTAACATTCCATGGATTAATTGAGTCGGGTAGTTAATAATGTTAGCTATTCGAAGGCGTGTTGTGACGTGCATGATGGGGATATCGGAATGCAAAGTACCAATATAAACAGCCCCTTACACCCATGTGTCAAATCCCATGAAGAGCTACCATTTTCCTTCCCTCCTTATCGACGTTGACGATTCGCCGCATATAGATCTCACATATTGCATCGGGTACATATGTGTTTATTATATAAAAGAATCGGATGCAAAGTCTAAAGGAAATAATATTTTAAGTTATATATATATGGCGAAAAATCCGGGGGCTTGGTCCTAACGCTAAATACAAGAACAGTGTGCCCAGATGCGGGGTTAAAAAAAAATCAAAAACAAGGCTCTCAAGGTGAGAGATGCAGAGTAGAGACAATATCCCTTCTCTTTTCTTTTCTTTTCTTTTTCTTTGGCTCTGTTATGTTTGCTGCTACTTATTCTCCGTTCATCGTTGAGCAACCAAGAAGTGGACAAGGGCATTGTATAGCGATTTGTTGCGTCCGTCAGGGGTGATATATATATACAGATAGGAAGAGGGGAGAGGTAGTTAGATAGAAGGAGGAGAGAGAAAGTGGGACGTATTGAGTAGAGTGATATGGAATGTTGTAGATATGCCTTTTTTATTTTGTCTTTTCTTTTCGTTTCTTTTCCTTCTTTTTTTATATTTCTGCGTCCGGTCACAACGGCTCGCTGCTCTCGTCCAATGGAAATGGAAAAAACATGTCATCCCACATATTCCCTATTACCGCCAATTCGTCCTCCTGGAACACGAACTGCATATCCTGGTTAGATATAAAGGCCTGCTGCGGATCCATCTCTGGATGCTGCGGATGTCCAAGTCCACCTGGGTCTGTGCGGACAAAACCCTGGGTCGGGTTCTGGTTGTGGTTTTGGTTCTGGGGTAGATACTGGGATGATAAGGGTGGATTTGGCACTGGGGGGAAAACACCCATGCCTGCTGAAGGGCCGTAGGAGGTCCAGTGTTCATTTGCGGGGACCGTGTTAGTGGCAGCGTTGACTGTGGTGGTTGTCGGTGGGTGGATTGGGTGTGAGGTGGTCTGTGTATCGGGGCAAACATTCCGAGGAGATACGTTTGGCTGGTTGTGGTGTGGTTGTTGGGCCTCTGGATAACGCACGGCCGCATGACTCAGGAGATGTAAAGGGGTTGATTCTGGGTTATCAGCAGTCTGTTGTGAAGTAGATATGTCAGTTATAGGGTTCATCTTAAGGAAATCTGGGAACTAATTATGGTTCCTTTGGAATGCAAAGTCTCAAAGCACAAACGGAAGACAACGAAACCTCATTACTAACTTGCTTCTGTCCCGCGCTTTTCGACCCCGACCCCCGCGGCTCTGGTGCGATGTACGTCCGAATATCCTTCGGCTGAAAAAAGTTCAACAAGCTACTAGAGGTCATTGGTTGGCCTTCCTTCCTCTTCATAAACCATGTCTTTAATATTCCCAATATGAGCGCGAATCTAGACGGTACCCGTCCGGACACGCGATCCCCGGGATCCTTCAATTGCAGAATGAGTTTGTTGAGAAAGTATTCAATCTTAAAGTCTGCAGGATTAAATACCTGTCCTAGCCGGGTGGCAGGGAACGAGGCGGCAGTGTACAATTTGATGAGAGCGACGGAGGTGTATGCTGTACGGACAAAGTGGATGGTGGGGAGAGATTGGAGGGTCACATAGTCGAGGGAGATAAACGTGTCAAATGCCTCGTGGATGGAGGTGAGGCAAACGGTTAGAGCGTCAACGTGGGCGGGAGTGCCTAGGTCGATTGGATTTTCGGAGTTAAGGCTATTTATAAAGGGGGGTTTGAAGTCATCGATGTTGTGGTCAGCATGCATGCCGATTTCATGCATGTAGATGTTCAGAACGTGTTCGTAGTGGTGCATTATGGCTATTTCATGTTAGAAGCAGAAGATTTAAAAATGGGAATAGTTAAACTTCTGTAAGTATGTAAAATGTATTAGATATGGAGTATTAAGGCCAAAACGAAAAGAGCTTACGAGAATAGCATTCGGGCGGCACCTCCTTTCGCCATTCTGCCAAGCGCCTTTCGAACCCCTTTAAAGCATATTGGCTTTTGGGATCCGTTATATCTACATTCGTAGCGGGATCGTCCATTGAAAACTGGAAGAGGACTTCTTCGCCAATGTGTACCAGTTTCACCCATTGAACGAGTACCCTATCAGAGGGGAGCGCGTCGGGCGACGTCTCGAGGATTTCAAGAGATTCGTCCATGTACGGGTGCCAACGCGTGAGAAGAGGCCGTCTCAGTGACATTGCGACGCTGCCCTAGCATGTTAGAAAAAAAAGAAACAAACCAAACCAGACATGGCACAACAGCACAAAAGGAACTCTGCGCAGGAAAGGGGGCAAAACATACTTAACACACATAAAATAGCACCCTAGCCACGCTCTCCTAGTCTCCGGCGCATCAGGGTCCAGCATTATAGCCTTTTTGCCAATAATCTCCCTCCACATACCCATCGACTTCGACTTCGCCTTCGACTTGGTTCGCCTATTCATCCCCAGATCCATCGCCATCGTCGCGGCAATATGTATGAGCTGGAAAAACTTCATTTCCTCATAATGGTCCGGTGGCGTATACCAGATCATCGAGACTATAATAGCCTGCACCAATTCGAGAGATTTCGACCCCTTGACGATTATCTGGTCTGCAAATAGGCGGAAAACCTCGTTCAACAAGGGAACTTGGATATCAGGTTTGAGAATACCAATCGATATGGACAGGATAGCCAGCAAGAGGATGGGTTTCGTCCGACGCACTTCGGCCATGCTGGTTCCAAGGGGGAAGACGATGAAGGGAAGTAACGGAGCCATATCATTCACATAGCGGTTGAAGCACATGAGAGCCGTTTCTGTATCCACGACCCCTCGATCAATGACATCTGTATACTCATAATCGTAGCGAGCCTTGGGTGCCCTGTCGACGGTAGGCAATAGCGGAGGCCAGGAGTCCGGGGCACTGCCGTCACCACCATTATTCGACCCATCATATAATGTCGACGAGCTCTCCGTCCTCGGACTATTAGGCCTCGCAGCCAGCGGCACTAGGATCCCAGCACTTCCGAACCTAGGTTTAAACTCCCCGCTGGCATATCTCTTATTCCCAATTAGGCCTGCCGTAGAACCTCCAGTAGTAGCCCGTCTGCCTTCGCTGTCATGTTGTATACCCATCCAACGAGCAGCAGGTAGATCCCCCGCCGCCGACCCAGACCGTAACCCAGGGCTCCCCAAACCCCCACCTCCAACAGTATTCCCATTCCTCGCTCTAGTCGCCTGCAAACTCGCCGTCAGGGCATCAATTTTCCTCTCCAGTTCCGCAACACGGCTATCTGCCTTCTTTTGCCTCTTGCGCGTCGGCGCCGTAACGACACAGTGGCGATTCGCCTTCCCGCAGCGCTTGCACGGGCCATCCGGGTTCTCAGGGTGCGGGTCACAGCGCACCTTGAGCTGTCGACAGGCCTCGCAGGCGCGTGGACGCTTCAAGTCGGCGAGGGGGTCGTTGGGATTATTAATACCCGGCATGGCATTGGCTTCGGCGTATGTGCCGGTGCCGGTCCCGGACCCGGACCCGATGCCGTGGTCATGGCCATGGTCATCATCATCATCGTGGGGACCGCTGCCAAGGGTTGCGGATTGTGGAGACTGCGGGTTCGGGCTGTCGTCGTAGTGGTAGTAGTTGTGGGTTTGCGGGATGCTCAGATCGGAGGTGGGCGTCGATGAAGCCTGCGACGGCGCGGAGTGACGGAGGGGAAGTCGCGGATCGGCATCCATGGAATCAATAGCTGTGGATGGACCGCGACCCCCTTTTCCCCTCTTTTTGGTAGAGTATTTTCAAAAAAATTCCCTCAAGACGCCTGGGTGGCGCGGCGCGGGCGGGGGGCTGCCACGCGTGGGTAACCTTTTCTCTCTGAGAGCTCGTCATGGTTAGCAAGTGTAATATTCCGATTTTATTATACTTTTAGTTTTGGGCATTTCTTTCTCCGGTGCTTGTGGCACAGTACCTTTACGTTACGTGGGTTAGGACCTAATAGCGCACGGCGAACGGTACTTCGGCGGCCGATCTGACACAGCTGAAGGCCGATGGGGCGTGGCGAAAATGTCGGACGCAGCTACGTAGCTTGGCAGCGTCAGGCACAGGGCATTACTGAGGGGCGATGGCTGGCGATATATGTATGTATGTCTGCCTGTCTAGTAAACGGACTGTTTGATATTGAGAAAAGAGAGAACCAGCGGGAGGAGGTCAGGGCGGCGAGGTTGGTGAGTGAGAATTGCGGTCAAAGTCGTTCCGCTAGGACTTAACGGACTACTGCCTGCCTAGGGCTGAGTCAATGAGAGGAACGAACTGGGCAGGGAATGAAAATACGCTGCTCGTTTCTCGTATTGTAAGGTTTGCTCTGTTGAAACTGATAAAAATTGATTTTTAAACCAATCATTGTAGATATAATCTCGTTGCCTAGAATAACTTGGTAGGATATGGGGATTATGGGGAGATTTTGAACGATATTTTAATTTTGAACCTTTATTCTCAATTTTTAGCGCGATGATGTTCTATCTATGATCGTGGACATAGATACAGCGAAAGGGTCAATGCTAGGGCGCTTAACGGAGGAGACAGTCCTTTAAAAAAATATGGAACCAAAACAGGTCGTTGAATTGAATCCAGCTACCTAAATACAGTACATACAAAATGAAGCGTGTATATCCAGAATAGCTAACGAGATACCCGCCATTCCCAAGACTGGGGCCGAAAAGCTGTAACCATCGCAAGCAACACTGTGGGGGGCTAAACAAAAAGGGGACAGGCTGCGGATAATGCAAAAAGAGGAAAAAGAACAGATTCAAGCTATTTAACGACACGCACAAAACACCCGCTAAAAGAAAACGATAATAAACCCCAAAAACTAATTCACCTGATGAACCGGACACTCCATCTTCCTCTCCAACCAACCCATAATACACGGCTTATGGAACTTGCACAGACACTCCAACCGCACCAACGTATCCCCAACTTCATACTCCTCCATGCAAATCGTGCATTCCTGCGGCTCACCATCCTCACCAACACAGTCTTTCTCCGTCGCCGTAAACGGTAGCATACGCAACGGACGGTCCGCATGGTGATTATTGTGATTATTATCATTGTAATTGGACTGTGACGTGCGACGACCGGTGCTGCCGGAGGAGGTGTTAGCGGGATATCCGTTTCCGTGCCCTTCTATACAAGCGCGTACGTGGGCTTCGCGGGCTTCTTCGCTGCCACCTGCTGCGCGGGGCGGGAGGAGACGGCCGCATATAGGGCAGATGTCGCTTTCGTCGATGGGCTGGCGATAGTGGTGTGGTGGGGCAGGAGGTAAGGGGCGGTTCCGGCTGGATGATGAGGGGCTTAGGCTTTGGGGGAACTCGTTGGATGGGCCGCGATGGTGTGAGGGCATGGGACCGGGGACGGGGTAGTTGGAGCGCTGGCGGGAGTTCTGTCATATCGCTGCTTTAGTACATATGTCTGGAGGATAAAATGGGAAAGAATCCCCTGGATATAGTGTAACTAAAAAGAAATAAAAAAGTTTATCAACGGGAAGTTCATACCGGAAGTGACGTGCCAGAAGGCGACGAATATGCTGGGGGGGAGTAATGAGGATGCTGGCCGCCAGCGGCCTGTTGCGTTGACTGATATCTCGGCGGCAAGCCACGGAAATTTGGGACGACGGTGTAATCAAAGCTTCCATATGATGGCAAACCTTCATCAGATAGTCCTTCTTGACCCGCTTGCTGAATATCTGGGGTTTCGGGCTGGAACTAGAGTTCGAGTAAAAGTTAACACATATACGCGCATATTTTTAAATAACCGGACATGACAATGAATAAATAAAAACTAACAATCATGCCACGACCCCGCTGTCTTCGGAGATCACGAGCTGCTTGAGAAGGCGGCATATTTGTGGCCGATGAGAGGGAAGCAGATGGTCGATGAAATGGGTTGGTATCACGTCTATATGCACCACCATTGCGGTAGTAGTCTGGTAATGTTGAATGACGGTGTGTTGGCGCATGAGACGCCCCTGCTGCGTCGTCTGGCCGGGTTGAAAGGGAGGATGAAAGCCAGCCGGGGCCTAACAATGAGCCAGTGGTGCTTGTATAGCGCCTGGGAGGCTCCGGATTTGGATCAGGGACGCATGGATTACACAAACGGACTTCTTCTCCACCCCCTAAGGCTGAGTTCGGCGGGTAGCGGCCTCTTTGTTGTTGTAGTCGTTGTTGTCCACGAGAACGGACATGGGTATCGGCAGTTGTGGAGGAGTTTTCTTCATCGTCATCAATGAGACTAATAACCTGAGCTTCAGAGGGATTCGGCTGGAGAAGCGGCGAGAGGTGTCTATTAGATTCCGGGGGACGAACAATGAACTGTCGGGGGATGGTGATTCTATGTGGTGAACACGAGGCACAAACGACCCGCCCGCATTTCCTGCAGTGATGCTTCCTGTACCAAAAACTGAACTGGGTATCGCAGATGGGACATTTAGAAACTTCAGAGTCAGGCTGCCAACGCGGCAGCTCGTAATCTGTAAAGCTATTTTCCCGATGCCGCAACGAGCTGAGCTGCCGTGACACTGACTCTTGGGACCCTGAGAGGTCGATTGCATTATCGCTCGAGCTCCCCGGTAGTCCTGAACTGTTACGTCCCCATGACTGAGTGGCAGAGGGGCCTGGACGAGCTCTCAACGAGCCAGTATCTGCTGACAGTCTACCAGCCCCTGGGCGAGCACGACCCGTGCTATCACTAGTGCTCGTCAGCCTCCTCTTTCGCTCCAGACTTGCAGCATTGGGTTCCCGTGCATTCCCCGCCCCCTGCCCTTGCTGTTCTTGATTATTCCCAGTCCCGAGACCTTCATTCTGCAAAAACTCCAGCAAAGTATGTCTAGATGAACCAGCACTCTGTGTTGATCCCTGAGGATCCCTCAACCTAGCAGTTGTCGTCGTCCCGATTCTTCGAAGCGAGTCTTGAGAGGAAGCAGGGGAGGGCGAGGTAGAAGAACCATCCTGAGGCCTGGCAGCTGGGGCGGGAGCTGGGGCGGGAGCTGGGGGAGCAGGAAGGGAGACAGGGGCCGCTGAAGAGGAGGGGGAGGAGGAGGAGGAGGAGGGGGAGGAGGAGGAGGACAACAGCGAAACGGAGGTGGACGCAGGAGTTGACATTGATTGTAACAATGAGGGTCTGGGTCTCTGCGGATCAAATTTTAGAAATGACGCTTGTCTTCTTCCCGAGGAAGGAGACGAGACCAATCTCCGTCGCTTGGACGAAGGGCCGCCGTCATTGGCTCTATCGAGCGGGTATTCCAGGTTGGTACGGAAAGGGGGGGATAAAGCTTTTAAATAGCTTCTGGATTAGGCGTGAGGCGCCGGAAAGATGGGCAGAGGTCGAAAAGTGATGGTTATGAAAGGTGCCGAGGAACTACATGTACTCGGGAAAAGACGAGTTCTTTATTTATTTCCTCTTTTCTTCCCTTTTGCCTCCCCCTTTGCAGAGTCCCGTTAGGTCATCAAGGCTGTTCAAGGCAGAGAGTCTAGTCGTCAGGTTCCTCGTATAAAGACCCTCCAAGCGAGGCTCCGCCGTTTGGTCCGGTTACTATATAAGAGAAAAGTAAACTCGTCAGTTCTTCCACTCCAAATATATTGCCTAAAATGATTTCTGTGAGTCAAACCTAGTAGATTAAAGCTCAAATGCAAAGGCTGGTGGTGCATGCCCAGTCTCTTTTCTCTTGTCTCGTTCAAGGCGTTTCAGGCTTGTAGGAGAGGGGAAAGCCAACCGACACGAATAGGGTGATGTTAGCTAGTCAGTTACTCAGGTTTCGCCACAAGAAGAATGGTTTCTATGGCTGATTTATTATAATAATGAAGCGGCGGTTAGGTATATATGCGGTATATCACCTCCAACTCGTAACGGTGGGATCGGAGATGAGGTTGGTGGTGAGGTAGTCCGTATGTTTAGGTGAGATGGTTAACTATCAGCAGCATATCCATTTATTGCCCAGGGCCAGAGTTTAAAATGAACTAACTTTGAACTGATAAGCAGGACAGCTAGACCGCATCGGGCAGTAACTATTGCTCTCTCTGTACTTCTAAAAATAAAATAAAATGAGTTCTAATACTTTGATACATTGGACGATTGTTTATCTCAATATGGGCATATTAAATATTTATTTTTAGATTACAGATAGCTAAATATTTGTCTGCTGATCAAAATGTATGCAAAATGAAAAGCACTCAATATCAGAACATGCTGGCTTAGCAAAAATAGATAGAATCAAAATATGTATGCGAAGTATATATATAAAGAAAAAGAAAATAAGAAAGGAAAAGGAGAGATTAAAAACCAGAATCACTTCATCATCCAATATTTTCTCTCCTTGATGTCTATCATACCAAACAACAACAGCAACAACATTAGCAACACACAACAAAACATGCCCTTTTTAGATTTAACAACAGCATCAGCGACCTAAAGGGAATTGCGAGGAGAAAAATGAGGAAAAAAGGGAAAAGAGAGAAGGGTAAAAAAAACAAAAAAGAAGACAAAAGCGCATTATATGCTAGTACAGCTGATAACACTATGACGATTTGTAAAAAAAACAAAAAGGCAAAAAAGGTTTACGAAGAAATCCCGATCCTCCAAATGCGCCGTTCAAAAACAACAAAAATTAAATTAATGAAGAACCAAAAGGGAATTCGTCACGAAGTTATTAATCGTGTGAGGGATGATTAAATGATAAGTAAATGAAAAGAAATAGAGATGTAGAGAGAAAGGGATATAGAGCGAGTAAGAGGTAGATAGATAGAGAGAGATAGAAGATGCGGCGCGGGAAAGATTCCTATAGTCCTGTTGACCTACATAGACAAAGCTGAATAAAACGAAGGAGAGCCTATCATGATTTTCGTCTGGTGAGAGGGGTAAGGTAGAGATATTTGGAGGCGGGGAGAACAAGCGACCTGAGGAAGTAGGAGGGGGAGGAGGATAATATATGTGCCAGTTCATTCATGAGGCGGAAAATTAGAGTGGGAGTGGGAAGAATCAAGAGGCGAAACAGGAGAAGGAGGGGGAGGATCTCCCACAATCTCCGCTGTACTTTCAGAAAACGGCGCGGTATCAGTGACATGTATATGGTCGCTTGCCCGGTGCATCTGGACGAATCCCATGCTCGATGGCCGCCCCTGGTTACGACCAGAAGGCATGTACGGCGCCGAACTCTGCAGTCTTTTTTGCCCCTGTTTAGTATTACTGTGGCTGGGATTGTGATTGTTGGTGTTATTACTATTGTTATTATAGATGTTCTCGTCATCTGTCGTGTTATGAATGCTGGAATTGCCCGATCTGGTAGAGACAAACCCGCTCCGCATCGATGAGGATTTGGAGCCGAACGGGAGCCGCGTGGCCTGGGTGGTGGTTGCTAGGGAGCGGGATTGGATGGGGATATCGGAATTGTCGTACCGAATCCCCTCAGTGAAAAGGGTTTGGGGTGCTGTTTCGGTTTCGCCTTGGGCTCTGGCTCCTGCTCCTGCTTCGATTTTGCGGTCTGTCGAGTCGATTGAGGAGTGTCGTTTGGAACTTTTGCGAGGAATGGTGGGCGGGAGTATCAGTAAGTCACTTTGTACGTGCGAATCACTCTTTGAGCTTGTTCGTCGCGGCAGCTCGATCGCTTCACTTGCCTCGATAGGAGGTAATGAAGGGGCTGGTTGCTCGATTTCTATTTTTGGTTCATATCTGGTTATCCCGTCAGGGGTGTCATAGGATCTCGATATGCGACGGGTGTGTTCGGTTACACCCAAGTCGGCATTCTTTGACGTATCGGGTTCGTCTTGATATGGTTCTGGGAACGGCTCGCCGCGCTCGGCGTGTGGTATTAACCCGGGCGGGGGTGCTCTAGCGCTGCGAACGACTTCGAAGCCTTTCCCTTTATCTCTTCTCTTACCATGGAAGAGTCCACGGAACCAGCCCGTGGCAGATGATACTGGGCCTGTCGGATCGGCAGGGCCTGTTTTTAGTTTTCGCGTCGCAGCATGGGAAAGGGCAGGACCTCGGACACGGTAATAAAAGTCTACCTCTCGGACAGCGTAATCAGTCCTTGGGCGGCCCGGTTCGTCCATGTCCGCATCTGAATCATCCCTAGGAGCCCCAAGGTAAGCTGGGACTGGGGTGCTGCTCCCGGCGACGGGGGTACCTTCATTCGTATCAGCCCCTTCACCGTCGAGATTGCTGCCTGACTGTCGTTTAGTCCAATCGCCACTTGTCCATGAGGTGTGAGTGCGGCTACTAGGTGACATTCCCTCTAAGGTGGCTCGCCGTTGTCTCGGGGGGCGATAGTACGGGCCAACGTTATCTGTGTGCTTTAGGCTGGTCAAGGCGCTGCGTGGCGACCCACTGCCTCCCGAGTGTTGGCCAGGGAACACGACATGTGAGATCCCCCCTATTGTTGTAGGCGTGTAGGGTCCGCTCCCGCTTCCCCGGCGATGATGACCTACTCCGTAAATACTACTAGCCTCAAAACCAGCGCTCACCCGGTTCTCAGCTGCAGCAGATCGGTTCAACAAGAGTGCTGAACTCCCAGAAAAGCTTCGAGTTCTGTCACCGTCTAGGTGGGTTGACATTCTTTCTCGGTCTGGGCTTAACATCGCTGCTTCTGAGGTGACGCTGTGGCGAGGAACATGATGAGGCGCTCGCGGGACTCTGCGAGAAAGTTGACGCATTCCAAAGACCTATGGATGAAATTGTTAATAAAACCCATTTCAATACGCCTGAAGCGACAATATACAAAAACTGCGCTTGAATGGGCTAAAAGCCATTCTAAAGTGGTGGAAATACACACCTTTACAAGCCCACCCCTTGCTGCACCCCCCTCAACTCCGCCTTCACCACCAGCACCAGCAAGACGAGCGAGTACCTCAACCAAGGTCTGAATAGCATTCAAAAAGAATCCAAAAGTCAAAACAATCCCATGCAAGAGAAGGATAACGTAACCAATCCAACCCCTCGCTGCGTGCCCGACGCTCAGCGAGGGAACGAAGGCAACGCTCAAGAGCATCGTGATGCAGCGAATGACTGAGAAAATCGCATGATAGAGGTTCATAGATGTCGGCTGCGGGAAGGGACGGAAGGCAGATAATGTCAGTAGAAGGACAACCTCACAGATCGCTAGGAGCACGATCTGTGCTATTCCTGAAGGTTGGACGGCCCCGATCGCGATACCGCGCACGAACGTGAGCAGAACGGATACCACGGAGAAAGCGGCGGCACTATCGGAAAATGTATTATACAAGGGGCCGTAAAGTAGAACCGTCGGAAGGTCGTCGAACATATATGACCTCGGGCGGGTTCGGGTAATAAGGAGAAGGAGCCAAGCGGCAAATCCAATCAGCCCAACAAGGAGGACGACAGCCAAAGCCACGGTAGAAATAGGAGAGTGACGGGTAACCACAAGCTGAAACATAGATAACGAGACGACCGGTAAGAGAAAATAGTTGAAAATGATGCGTATAACGTTGCCCATGGTGAAAGGGAAGTTTTTGGCGCGAAGGTCTTCCTCTGGCACATGGGCGACTTGGTGGTATAGCCATCGCAGGCCAAATCCAAGTTGGATTATGAAAACGACACATGCAAGAATCACAAGAAGCCAAATAACCATTCCGGACCATATATCCTTGACAGACGACATGCCAATCAACTGACTCATTCGATCCAAACCATAGGTTGCATTGACGACGTAAACTCCATCCTGAATAGGCTGAGTCCCACTTCCATGACTGACAAAGCTTTCATTGAACATGAGGACGGACCATCCTGCCCGGCTTACAATAGGCTGATAGAATCCCGGGTAATTCAAAGTTAGAGATCCGGTGAGAATGATAAATTGAATATACTGTAGGCAGTCCGCGAATCCTGGGGTAACAAGTCGCAGCAAATCCTCGTCTCGTCCGTAATTAGAAGACCACCGAAAGAGATCCAAAGAACCCCATGGGCTGAACATGGCCGCAGTTACCGTCGCAATTCCGACCAGAATGAGAATGACAAGGGGGATATATCTAAGTGCGTCGTTTAGTGTCGATCCCAAAGCAGGCGTAACTTCAGCGGATACGCAAACAACATGAGTCCTAGCAGCATCACCAGCTGTTACTCTAAGTAAGGGCGTTATGGTCGTGAAGGAATAGGCGGAGAAAAGGTCATGGGCAACGGAAAAGGCTCGTAGCTCGGGTGGAGTTCTATATAGCAAGGGTGAGGTCAATATATTATCCAAAACAAGTGTTATGCGCATATACATCTATGTCAGAGGGAAATTCATACCCATTAGAATAGAAAACAGGCCCTAGCGGACACTGTCCCTGGATCAAGGAATCACAAAATCGCGCAGCCGGGGCGACGTATGGCGAATAGCTAAGGACCTCGAATCTGGTAAAAAGGGTTGAGAGCATGTTATTCTGAACATCCACATCAACTATCTTGCCAAGGGTGTCGTTTGGATTGGACCAGTTGGGAGAATCGGGAGGAGGATAAGGTTGCTGGGTTGAAATCCCAGTGACATTCCCATACACCGTCACATTTAGATTTTTGGCCTCTGAATTGCTATCCATTGCAGCCCAGACATACATTGGCCTAAACTGGAGCTGCAGAGGGTTGGAGTGGATGATGGACGAGGGGAGACAATTTTCAAAGTTGACAAACGCGGCATTGGCGCGAGGTATGAGGAATGCGAGAAATATTGATATCAAGAATATCATCGAACTCCCATCCAGCCGGGCAAATCTTCGCCGCCGTCCTCGTCGATTCGATACCCAAATGCCCCGGAGCGCCATCTGTCCATCAACGCAGTAGTCTGCCTCTGCACATTGTTGTTGCTGTTGCTGTTTCCGCCATTGTCTCTGCTTCTGCTTCTGCTTCTTTTGGCGGTCCCGGGCTATCGAGCATTTCTCCCAGTGATCGTCCAATATTGAGCCAACCCTACCCATCACGGCCACCTGAAATGAACGAGACAGCCTCCAAGCGGAGGACAGCCCCTCCCACCTGGGCAACGCTTCGATCCACAATTCCGGCAATATCCAAATAATATTCGTCAAATCCAGTGTTGCTTTTTCTCTCCGTAGTTCCCCGCTGCAGGGTTATGAGTCCTTGTCAAACACGACGACAAGGTTCCCCCTAATACAGCCCGATGGTACCAGTGAATGGAATATCGCTTTAAAATGGGTTGTTAGATGCTGAATTGGAGGGTAAAAGGGCAGGGAGAGAGAGGGTAGAGGGCGAATGAATAGCTCGCGGCTGAGAGGAAGCACCCGATACGGTTCAAACGAGGTGAAACATGTCCTCCAACAACTTTGGAAGCGAATGGCTGACTCAAGAATCGAGTAATAATAGGTAGCGATGGGATTTCTTTTCCAATTATTTTTTAAAGCGCAGAGTCAGAATCCAGAAGACACGGCAGAACGGCAGAAACGGTTGACGGGGGAAAGGGAATTATTTACAGGACAAACAGACCAACAGGCAAAACACGCGGAGAGAAAACATGGAGAGGTTTGCCGCCGAGAACCTGACCTTGGAGTCTGGAGCCTCTGACAGTCTGACTGCTTTGGAACTTTTCGTTAGTTAAGAACTTTTGGTGTCGTAGGGCCCAAAACTGCGCTAAACCTGGAAACTAATAGCTGAGCCCCATTATTAGTACATTATTAGTACTGGAGAGATGGGCTTTGTTGTTGTCCCTATCATCATTTTCCTTCCTCTAGTACCTATACTCCGTACTGGACATTACATTATCACAGTCTCAAGAATAGCTAATCTGTCTCTGTCTCTGTCTCCAGCTCCTACGTGTTTCCTTTACTTTGGAGTCAGAAGCCTCCAATGAACTTTCAGTCCACGCCGTTGCGAAAGCCAAACTTTTCTGTTTGGCATTTGGGGGTTAAGTAAGAACCTTAACACTCTTCATCAGGCTTTAACGCTCTGGCTCCTTATCAATACTTCAATACTTCAATACTTTAATACTCCGATAGTCGATATCGCCAACAACTAGTGATTATGTTTGGAGGCTCTTTTTGATTTCCGTCTTCTGCGTGGTCTTACCTGAAAAGCTTGTCTCACCAATATAGATCTCAATCACAGCAGCCAGTTTCGCTATCAGCCAATACCAGTCAATCCCACCAGGACACAGCCACTTAATATCGGCCAATGTCACACCTTGCGTGTTGTTGATCTTCGATCGACCTATCAACCTGCTACCCGACAGGGCTCCAGATGTTTGATTCCTGGTGACTTCAGTACTCGGTAATTTATTACTGCTCACAGAGTACGGATTACTTGTAAGTCAGTCCTTTACAGGTCTGCGGACTCCGTACGGAGTATATACATACATATACGGGTTGCTACGTAATTAATTTTCCAGGCTCGCATAAAAACCCAAAAAACACACCCGGGCACGGTCATTCAACGTCAGCCCCGCCTCTCCTTTTCTGGGGGAAGAAGAAAAGTTTCCGATGGATCATGGGTATGGCCCCGACATTTCTTCGCTAGATGGGCGGCTCCTTTCTGGGCGTTGTGTTATACTCACCTCTAGCCGCTTTCGGCACATTACAGAGCAGCCAAGCTACTTACAGCTTTCAGCTTACAGGGCTGTCGCAGGCGCCTCTAAAAAGATGAAGGGAGCTAGACTTGATAGAAGCCCACGACAAACATCCTTCATACTGATATGATCCCAGTATCCTGGAGAGCGAGCTAGCAATACGGAGTTTATTCCCTTCCTGTTCTAGAAGAGATGGCTGATCTTATATCTAAACCATATATGTAGGAGGTGTACGGTGTACGGAGTGCTACATCCCCTCCAAAGTAGCAGAGAGATCGTCCGATGTCACAATTTCATCTCTTCTGGGATTTCAAAAAAAGGACTACGTTCTACAGGATGATGGATTTCTGAGGTGGCTACTAGCTGCATAGTTGCAGCGACTTGGTTCTTTTAGACTTTGTGTGTACAGTCCATGTTCAAAAACCTTTCTAATTGTTCAATTCTGCTGGCACACCAAACTCATGGCCTGGTTCCATTTGGCGCTGCCACAGTCAAGTCATGGGCGGCGCAGGATCTTGTGAAATGCCTGGTGGCTTCAATTGTCAAGATGATAGCCCAGATACACCACCAAGCCGCCAGATGCAAATTATTCCCGCGTCCAAGAGTCAGCTAGAACCTTATGGGAGTCCGTTTTTTGTCGAGGTAACTAACTACCTAGGTAGGTACCTTTTTTAACATTATTATTCCAAGGTAATAAAATTGAGACTTTGGCCTGCTGCGATCGGCCTTGTACAGCCCCGTACTCCGTACATGTACAGTGGGGGGGAATAATTATACGTACACTAGGGGCTCAGCGCGCCGACCAAGAATATTTCACTCTTCTATTATTTCAAATATCTCAACCAATATATTAGATATGGCTCTGACAGTAGAGTATTATATAGAATAGAACATAGCAAACTAATTCTGCATGATATCTTCTTTAATATTTAGTTGAACCCCCCTTGACTGCAATTACAGCCTTCATCTGCTGTGGCATTGATCCTATAAGAATCTGTATCTCCTTCTGTGTAATAGAATTTCAAATCTTCTGTAATTCATTCTTCATCTGCTCTGCAGAGTGTATCTTATGTCTTATCTTTGATACATGACACTTCATAGTCATTCATAGATTCTCAATTGAGTTCAAATCAGAAGATTGTGCAGGTCATTCTTCACATTTCATCAAGACATTCTTTGCCCACTCTTTTACTGCCTTAGAGGTATGATAAGAAGCACCATCATTCATTCAATATGTAATTCCATATTTCTGAAAGATTCTCTCATAATGGGGATAGCCATGACATGATAGAATGTTGATATAGTGTGAGGAATTCATTCTGACCCCAGATGGAAGAAAAACAAGCTCTGATTTGAAATCCCAGCTTATAGCAGCTCATACACCAATTGATGTATGCCCAGATTTGAATGTAGGAAGGAGATATTGATTCTTAAAGGCCTGGCCCTGCGGGTGGCATACAAACATGCTTGATACATTCAAGCCAACTTCAAAATTGGCCTTGTCTGAAAGGCTCACACAGGCCCAATCCTTCAGATGTCAATTCTCATGATTAGAACAGAATCTTTGCTGGTTTTTCTTATATAGAGGCTTTAGAAAGGGTTTTGGATGGGGCTGGAAAGTATTACAGTCATTCTTCTTGAAATATGATTGAACAATTTTGACATCAAGATAGTGAGTGGACTTTGAGGGTGATTGAAAGACAGAGAGAGAATCAAATGGATTTTGAGTCACAGCATGTATTAATTGGTGTTCATCACAAGCAGTGAGCTTAGGAGGTCTGCCTGGCTTCTTCTTAGAGGTGATTATTGAATTCTTTCGATGTGTTTCGCGGTAAACAATGGAGGAGATGGTAGAGTGGGGTAGATTTAAAATGTAGGCAATGGATGAGAATGTATTATTCTGCTCATATAGTAGAAGAATATGCTGGATAAGGATGGGAGTGACATTTTGACCCCTGCCTGGCATTTTTCAAATACTTTCATGGGCATCAGGGGGGTTGTGGAAAAATAATGAAGAAAGAAAGCAGGGGGTAGTAATCTTGATTGACGCGCCGAGCCCCTAGCGTATGTATAATTATTCCCCCCCACTGTACTGTACATTCTGAGGGCTATGATGAATATGGATTTCGATTTTCAGATAGATGGCTCAATTATTATTCTCAATCGGATGATCTTTCATACAACTAAATTGAAACGATGATCTAGATACACATTATGGATATCCACTCTCGAGTGCGTTCATCCATACAGAGTAGCTCCATCTCGAATAATATCTCACATCGATGTTGATGATTGTCCCAGCCATACGCAGTACAATTTCATTCCTGAATGTTCAGGGTACTAGCTTCGCCTATCAACTGTGTACCTAGTTTACTTCCCGAACGGTTAACAGCGAATCCATCTGCGCATTCCTTCCACACTTTTTATGTCCTGTCGAAACTGCAGCCATGAAACCAGACTTACCCAGGTACATACCCAAGGTAGCTATGCACCTATGAAATTCATGATGTCTAGATAACGATGCGGTCGAGAATACGTATGTACGGAGTACGTCGGTGCCAAACTAGTGAACGTCCACTGATAATACGGAGTACACTGATAATAGATAGGTGCGAACCATGCTATTTTTAGATATGTTATCCATCGGTGTGAGATCGCGTTCACAAGCGAATCCTCCCAAGTAACTGCCCCTGCAGGTATCACCTCGCGTGTCAAAACAAGAAAAAGCTCTTGGGAAACCTGCAAAAATGGTAAAAGACTTTGCAAACTCTCTTCATCGCTCTACTTTGCCCTCATATTGTCAGAAACTTCACCATAAATAGATCGATGATGGGTGAGTCTATCTAGGATGACGGCTGCTCAACATGGCATGAACAGCCTTTTGCTACTTGTTTTCCATCATCAATCTTGCTTGCTTTTCAAGGTATTGAGTAATGACACTTCCAGGCCTTAAATATGTTTTTGTTTACATTGTCAATTCACATAGTTTTATTGCTGTTATTGATGGTATTTTCCCTCCATTTACGTCAATCTCAACCTTTGCATTTGTGGCCTGCAGCCGGTTAGTTTAAGGTGAGCCAGCAAACCCTCTTACGGAGCCGGGATGTGATAGTGTTTACATCCTTAGTCGGATTGAAGCCCACAGGGCATTATGGTGGTTGGCAGAGGTGACCTTTGCAGTCATTGCTCAACTAACCTGACCCGACCTCGCCCCTAAGGCGAGCTAACCTGGCACCCTGACCTGCGAGATTTTGAGTGAAGTCAGTTGAGCTATGCAATATACAGCCAGCTAGCCAGCCTCAAAGTTTGTCTTGAACTAGCATAATTGAGACTCAATTGATCTTGAATTCTGACAAGTTGGATGATCTGAAATGGAGGCAAGGCCAGTCAACTTTATGAATGCGCTGGGCTTGATCTAAGCTGAGCTGAGCTAACTAGTGAGATATGTTTCTGTGCAGAATGGGTCAGGTCAGTGAGTAATCTGCAGGTCAGGTTCAGAGGTGAGGACAGGTCAAGTTGAGCTATGGCATGAACTGGAACCATCAACTGCAATCTAACCAACTAAAATAAATTATTGCCATTCAATTTAATATTATGTATTTTTCTCTGTATCCCCATTCTCACGCGCTTACTGCGTGCTTACTTCAGAAAAGCCTCAATAGCCGCATAATTGGTGCCAGGCCCAACAAAAGTTCTAGTCAGCTTGAAGCCGGCATCATCCAGCAGCTTCCGCCATTGCTTCTCCGTCCGCTCCGTACCCGTCAACGTCATCATCGTCAGATCTAGCCAGGCACCCTCCGCATCCACACCCTTATCGGGCAAGATGCCGTCGGCAATGACCACCCGCTGGCGGGTTTTGTCAGCGATCCCTGCGGCGATGTTGCGCAAGATCTCAACGCAGACGGCTTCGGGCCAGTCGTGGAAGGTACGACGCAAGTAGTAGATTACTGCGTCTATTTTTTTTTGTGTCAGTTAGTGAGGTTAATAGAGGACGAGAAGGGAAAGGATAAACGCACTCTTAATTGGTTGTGGGGTGAAAAAGTTATATTCCTCACGCTCGATACCAGGCAGCTCCTCAGTGATATCATCTAGCACAATCCGTCGCTCCTGAAGAATGAAGCGGCCCTTGATGCCCTCACCAGTATAGCCCTTAATCTGGCTAATGGTATGGCCCTTCCCGCCTCCAATGTCGACGACAAGCGGTGTCTCATCTGTCGTCTCCAACTGGCTGAACACTTCACGGAATGGGTATAGACCGACTGCCCACGACGATGCGCTGGACTGGGCCTGCATGGCGTAGTTGAACACTTGCATGCGTTCTGGGAACTGAGCCATGTATTCCCACATGTTTTTGCCCTCGGCACGCATGGAGTAGGTGTATGGGTTGTTTCTGTCCTGGATGGGATTGTTCCAGCCGTTCTCCTTGAAAAAATTGGAGAATTGAAGTGTGGCGCATTGGTACTCGTCGACCCTGATTAGTGAGAATTTTATGTTAGTTTGATCTTGCACTGACTTAGAACTGGAAAGTTTTTCTGGCAAGCGTACATGAGCTTGAACATGGCATTCAATTGCGGCACGAGATAGACAAGCGAGTCTGGTGTGTGGGCGTATTCCCCCACGCCAACTTCCTTGAATGGACCCCATACCGTGGCCATTCTCATCAGACGGACTTGGTACCGCGTTGTTAGCATACAAATATCGATATTAGTAGGGATTGGATGACAGAAGACAGGGCAAGACTCACTGATTAATTCCTTCTCAGCTTTCAGTTCTGTGGACAAGGCCTCCGCAGTCTTGCTCGAGCCATCTTGTGGGAGGGCCTGGAACATGCCCATTTCTAGCAGGGCTCGGACAGCACCTGTATGCGCTACCTACGCGTATCGTCATGATGGTTATTACTTTTAGTCTCAAAATGAGGACTTGAGAGAAACGCAAGAGAACTCAACAAAAGGCGTCTACATTTTCAAAATGGCAGAAGAGGGTATCGACAGGGCCTTTGATGTAGTGGAGAAGCTTGTGCGCTTCCTGCACCACAGTTGTGTGAATGCCACTCTGCTTCCCGCTCTCCTCAATCGACAACACCTTGCCAGCAAGAGAAGTGGAGAGGTTGCAGTACTCTTCCACCAGGGAGGTGACGTGCGCCAACTGGGCCTTCATAGCCGCATTCTGCTGCGCTACTGCTTGAGGAGTGTTTTGAGCCATCTTTTTCTTCCTTGAGCTCCTGGGATGCGCGGTGGGATATGATAAGAATCGAAGTGTGCCGAGACTTTTGGTGTACTCTGTCAGGGGTCTCAGAAAGATGAGGTAGAAAGAGCAGGTTGATCGAGTAGAAGAAGAGAAGAGAAACTTGCGGGCCAGTCCCCAAATAGCAGGAATCATCATACATACTACTCCGATGAATTCTCCGAGTGATCAGAGGAGTGATCTACATATATCATTTGATTGGCAATGACCATCCTAGATGTTGGCGGACCGAAGCTATCTTTGACGCTTGGCTCGGGGCGTACAGGTGAACGTGGTACAAATCAGTTGAACATGACTTCAATTTTCAGCCACTTTTTTTGCACCACGTTCAACTATAATCCGATTGGGTCGGGCCTAGTTCACTGACAAAGCGGCCGACGAATAATAAAATTGCTAGGCGTTCCCAATAACGAAGGACTTTATCCACATTGCCTTAACACCGCCAGCAGGCTGACATCTACTTCGGTGTAAAACCTATAACTTTCAGTGCAGGGTGGGCGCACTGCTCTGAACAGAAGATCTTGGCACGGCTGTTTTATATTCAGATGGCCAAGGCTATCATGGTCCCCTAACCTTTCTCGTGGGTCTGCTTCCATTTATGTTCAGGCAAGAGGGTGATCTAGGTTCACAGAGTATGGAAAGTCTTTGTTCTTCCGGTCCTAGCTCCGAAGAAAAATATATGAAACATCCCTGCCCCTTGACCCTACTTAGCTGTTCCATCCTGGTTCCGCCATCCATATGGGTTCGTGTTAAATATGGTATACCAGCGCGTAGTAGCGCGCGCTAGGAGTTTCGGGAACTGCCAGTGTGGCGAACGCTGCCGTAACGTGTGTCGGGCCAACCATGCCCTAACTGGCAAAGTCGATGTTAAATTAATGGTGGATCTTCAAGGCGATGTCCAGTTCGTTCACTCACTTCAGGTTCCTGACAACTTCTTCAGCCTTTGCTGACGAATTTGCTGCTGGCAAAAAGTTGATGGAATAAAGTAATCGCCTCTCTGAAAACCGCAATCCTCGCGAGGTAAATTCGGTAAAAGTTGGCATTATTATGGGCGCATAAAATCCATGCACTCAAGAAATATGCCCTTTTGGCCTGGTTACAGTGGATGTGCTTGACCCAGTTGGTGGCCTACTGTATACGAGTTTGAACATCTTGGACATAGTGCATTATCCAGTACTAACTTGTGAAGTGGAATGTTTTTCTTCGAGAGCACAGCAGCTGTATCCGAGAATTCGGATTGTGCAGCCCTCGAGGGATTTGGTTGCATTGACACATTTCCTGGGCGGCTCTTCCTGCTGTCATTACGTCCTTCACTAGAACAGGGACATGTCTTCACTCACAAAACGGGGAAGCGAAGGGACACGAACAGTAGACCTCTTGACGATCCACAAGGATATGACCATTCAACAGTAAAGGTGGAGCGGGACTCCGGGTGTTGTGGCCTGTGGATAACTTCAACGGGTTTCTGAGAGACGGTTTGAACGACGCATTGGTCAGTACGAGGGAGTTTCTTGTGTTCAAAGGCGAATAGCAAACGATCCCGCCAAACTTGTCCTGAGCTTGTGGTTCTGGATGCCGATCACACGCCACGTTTATTTGCTCCTCAAAAAATTGGATGATCTATTTTTCCCAGTCTTTCTGTAACTAGAAAAAATGCTTGCCTTGGTCTTTATATAGATGGATGTCTCCAACTTCTTCCTGTCCCTGTGTGCGCGTGGTGTTCGACCCTTCTCCTGGGAAACTGATATACCTCATTCCCCCTCCCCCCCCCCCCCCCCCGCCACCAAGAACGGGATTCAATAGCGGCAGCGAACAATAGTAACCAACGTGGCATTATAGTTGGACCTGATCTTCTGCCTCAGTATCGGTATGCTCACCATCTGCGTTACGTAGCAAGACAAGTAACCAATGCCATTACCAGCAATAACTCTCTTGAGTTTTCCTGGTACACTTCCTCCTCCAGTTTCTCTTCATTACGCATTCTCTTGCCTTGGGTCATCTGTCCTTGGCTGCCCTAACAAAGAGAAAGATCTCGAAAGGCACTAGTCTGCGGCCGACCTCTGCACAGCCCTCAAAGTAAACATGTGCATAATTTGCACCTCAGTCCCGGCAATGCGCCCACAATCATCGAGGTGCATTTCAGCAGCGGCAGCAGCAGCGCGGATCGTGGGTGTAGCTAGTTACAAGCTAAACGAGAGAACAGGAAACATGTGTTGATGGGCAACAACGGCAGCAGCGGCTAGCGCAAGGGCCAACAAGCAAGCTGGAGTCGGCGGATAAGAACTGCACGACACAAATTTTTCAGCAAGACTAGCAGCCTCCAGAGCAGCAGAAAGCTATGTGAACTCTGCAATAGATGAGAAATTGTCTTAATTCCCTCTATTATCATGGACTTCAAGGCGATGATCTGCACAATGTGCCTCATGTGATATTGGCAAAACCACTCATTCCCGAAGCTCAAGGACGCGTTGATTATAGATTTGCATGCATATGCATTCCTTGAAACCAGTACATAGAATCGGTTTCACTCCATCTATAGATGCCGTAACTAGCCAATAAATAAGCTGCCGCTAATAGCCTAGAGCCGTATCATATCTTTGGTTTTCTCTTCTCCCGCCCAGGAACAGATATAGATGCCTTTCTAGGAAATGGGACGGCAGCTCATGTCAACAGATAATTCTTTCCCAGACCCAAGGCGTTTCGATATGCAGCGGTCAAATGGCCCCATACTTGAAATTTCATGTATTCGACCAAAGTGAGTACTATACCATCCATGGATCCATGGATGTTTGTCCTTGCTTATCTAAGCAATCATGTAGAATATCATTTTCTAAGCCCAAATTTCCAACCATTATGGAGACCCATGCTTTCACTGAAGCCGCCCAGGATGTGAATCCATCATTGGTTTCCTCAACAAGAGCAGCTCTGATGAGACTTTTGAGTAATGTTTGCTGGTGTGGGTATAAGATGTTGCTATATGTGTCATATTGAGCAGCTGTAACCGCGGCAGACTGCTTTGTCACATTCTATTCTGCTGTTGTGCTAAAATCAGGGAGACTGGCAAATGAACGGAGGTTTTTCTTTGGAAGTAAAGGGCTTACTCTGATCACTATGGGAACAACCTAGATAACTCATGGCAGAAGAACCCCCCTGTGTAATGTGGAGAGGCGAAAGGATACAACCAAGTTGCAATATTTCTAGGTCTGGCTCATGATCTTGCGAGCGCCTGAGCATGGCTAGATACAACAGATAATTAAAAGCTAGCTGACTTGAGAGAAATGAGTCAGCGACGTAACTAGGGGTTTGTCTGGTGGTGAGGCGGGCGCTGGTGGGTTTTGCTGGGTAGGAATGACTGACAGGATTTATACCTGTACTGAAAGAAGTTCGTTCCCACATATCCTTGAGATTAAGTAACTAATAATAATATCTGTATTGAGCCATTGGCAAGGTCAAGCCTTGGCAGAAACTAAAGGCACATGACTAAATATCATATGCAAGTGATGTGTCTCGTATAAGCCATAGATAAGAAGAAGGGCAGCGTAAGAGGGGGAGGGGCATGCAGAGGTGAGGAAAGGTTATTCTTTTTTTAACGAGCTTATGAACTTGAACATTTACCCAGGTATTTATGGATAAAAGAAAATAGCAGACTATCCGTAAGACGTAGTTAAGGCTTATTATTAGCGGCGGGTTTGAAAAGGGGGTATATAGTTACATTTTGAAAATCACAATCCCTACCTACCTCTCGGCAGTCAGATTCAGCTACTCCGTATATTCTCTCTAATCATGATCAAATTTTGGATTCTCGTTATCTCTCAACCACCTGGGGGGGCATGCTCAAACTGTTAGTTACCCGTTTGAAACCATCGAATGCATCCATATGAGACAACAGCACATACAAACGTGTTTTTACGCAGTAGACTGAAAGGTTAGCAAAATAAATTAATAATAAATAATAAAATAATAATAAATAAAAATAAAAATAAATAATAAAAATAAAAATAAAAAAGGTCCAAAGGAACATTGACGGGAGACGCGTAGTTCAATAATTGGCAGTCATGCGATGGATGGGCCAACAAGGAGATTATGTGCCAATCGCGTAATAATAGTAGTAGTTTAGAGTATAGGAATATAGAAATATAGGAATAGACACAGACAATTCAGCGCTGAGAAGAGCTTGGTTCGAATCCATGAAGATGTACAGCGTATGTAAATAGTTGGAGAGGACGAGGCAACCTTGGAAAGCTTGATATTTTTATCCTTCAACTTTCAAACACTTTCTATACAGAGTTCTGTTCAGTATAAATAAATATATAACAGCCACTCAACTAATAAACCTCCCTTACCCTTAATTAAAACCTACCAAGCCCCATCGCAAACCGGCCATTTCTGACGCCTGAGTTGCCCCTTTGCCGCGGCCAATCGTAGCCTAACCTCAGCAGCGTCCATACCCAGACACACTTGCCAAGGGTATCCAAGGAGTAATAAGTCTGAAGGAGTTGCTCAGCTCCCCTTGGAAGAAGACAACGAGAAGACAGATAGACAGATACAGAGTAAATAACTTGACACACCAACAGTTGTTGGTTGGTGGCTGTTGCTGCTAACTACATATTCATTGTCCCCATCTTTTATCTTTAAAACCTCCTCTTTATTTACATTGCATCCGTTCGTTGACTGCAGTCTTTCAACCAACTTCCTATAACCATCATTCCCCCGGTGTTCCAAGGTTGTCTCTCTTTCACACAAGCTACTTCTTTAGCTCCCTTTGTAGATCTTTCTACAGCGGTGCATTTTACTGTTTCATCAAGCCCGCTTTTGCACGTGAGACTGGCTTATCCATTCCGAGCCAGACTCCATTGACACCCAACATCCGCGAACAAACTGTTCCCGCCCGTTGCCGCCTTGTGTCGACCGCTGCTGTAGTCCTCTGCTCCGTCCAATGTTTGCTCATCCACATCCAATTTTGCCTGTGGGAGTCCGTGTTGTTGTTGCTGTTGTTGCTGCTGCTGCTGCTGCTGCTGTCGTTCCCGCTCCCGTCGTCGTCGAGCATGGTCGTTGAATCTCCAGAGGATGGCTTCCTTGCCGGAGCTGCTGAATCCAAGGCCCGCAAATGGCGCGGCAAATTGTTCTCCAAAGACAAGACCCCTAAGGTATCTATCGATGAGCAGGTTGATAACTTCCTAGGCTCCCACCGCCCCCCTTACCAGCCGCCCCGACAATCCATCTCGTCTCCCGTCGCCCCTCCGCAACACCCCGCCAAACAACACCAACATCAACAACCACAAACACAACCACAACCACAACCACAACCACAACCGCAACCACAACTACTACAACATCAACAATCAAGGACTGGTGTCCCTGCTGCTCCCCATCTCAATCTTGCCGTTTCGCAGCGATGGCCTGAATCCGGTGATACCTCGAGCCGGTCTCCTTCTTGCTTGTCCCTTGATACTAAAGATCCAACCCGTACCACGCCGATAAGCCTTGCAAAGAAGCGGGGCCGTAAAGGTTTAAAGGTGACATTTGCCAACAATGGCCCCTTGGTTATCGGAGAAGGGGGCGATGAAGCTGAGCTGCCTACAAAGGATGTACTTCTTTATCGCTCGAGGTCACAATCAACCGCTTCCAATGCCACAAGTGGGTCGCATTCCCAATCTGAGAATGCAGACCCCTTTAGCTCACCATCGGAGTCTACATATTGGGGTGGAACCTCTTCTAGACAAGGCCGTACCGCTGAGGATACTCGGGAGAAACTCAAAATGATGAAGAATGCCCACGAAGTCGATTTCTTACTATCCCTGGGGGCTAATGATATGGCAGGGTCCCGTCTATCATTAAAGGAATCAGGAGATCCAAACTCCTTTGCACGCCGCATTCAGGCTAGGATGAGGGCTGAAGAAGGTTTAGCACTGCAGAAGGCGGCGCGGCCTGATTCTCCCACGGCCACGGTTCCTCATGAGCCGGATTCTCAGCCCACTCCCCACGAAACTGTCCTCCCGCTCCGCCCATATGTTGCTTCGAGTCCATCACCAGATCGGTCTCGAGAAGCACCCTCTCCTGCCAAATATGACTTTTGGGGAAGCGTCTTATCTGCTCTACCTAGTAAAAGCGAACCCAACTGGCATGATAATAATGCGTCGAACAACCCCGCCACAACACACACCTCTCCTGGGTCGTATCCGGAAACTCCACCTCCGCCGTATTTGACATCCTCACCCATGGAACCAAAGCCTGAACTTGAGAAACAACAATCCCGTCAGGAAAGTCCGTTTAATAATAATACTCAACCAACTAAGGACCCCGTTACCTTGAGGAAATCGTGGAAAACCGCTGCCAATGTCGTTAGTAATGACGCACTGTCTGATTTTACTGCGCGAGCTGCACAGTATAACGACATTTTCAGCGATGCTGCCGAGAGCGTTAAGCCATCTATGGAGACATCTCTGTCCGAATGGATCAGGACGAGCGTATGGTGGTTCTTGAAGGGCAGGTCCGATGTCGAAGCATCCATACGTTCTCAACCATCAAATGGTGGAAGGAATTCTCCGCCCGATGCTGATAAGACCTGTCGGGGAGTACTCAATTTGGCAAAATCTTGGTGGATTAACGAGCATATTGTCCCCAATCACCCCGAGTTGTCTCGATTCGGAAATATGAGTCTAGATACTCTAATTGCAGTAACCACAACTGCTGGCGATCAAAGGTTGAGCAGTTTAATGGGTGTTCGTCAAGCAACTCTCAGCCATCTACGCGCTTTGGCGATGTCGATGAAACGGAATAATATCCTCCCCGCGGCCATGGAACAGCTGCATCTCTCCCAGGGAATGGATACATCAATATGGGTCCGATATCCCTTCTTTGCGCCCGACATTTCTGCTGTTCTCTCCGGCCAGGTAACGCGATCTATGCTCATGGATATAGCCCGAAAGCCGACGGATATTGGCGATGTTATGCCTTTGGGAGACTCCAGTCGTTATTTCTGTTATGGTAGGATGTTTGTGGAGGCGTACCTAAGCTCCAGCGAAGACGACTCTCAACAATATGCGATTCCTTGTGTGCTATCTATTGTTCGAGGTCGAAGTGATTGGAATGTACTCGTCTCGATTACGAGCCAAAATGAACTTGTCAATATAACGATCCAAGGAGATAAAAAGCTTGGTCCCACATGGGCAGATGTAGAGTGGCAGGTGAGAACTAACTCGATGCGAATTCGCCTACCTCGTGGTTTCGAATTGGATATCCAGTTTGAACAGGCCGACTTTAAAATGATCTGGAAAATTGTGGAATATACCCATAAGACTGAAGACAACTTACAACCAGAAGCGGGCGAAACTTTGCTCTTCGAGGATGTTTTGAAAGTATTCCAATACATGGACTCCAGCTCCAACAAGGCATTCCCCGCCGAACCTAGCCCGCGATGTCGAATACGTCTTTTTGAAAAATCTGTAACTATAACAGAGGGAACCGGCACGCGAAAAGCCCATAGAGGGTTCCGGTTCATCGCCGTGACAAGCCCCAAAGTTAAGACGCTCAGCAGCGTTTCACACGAACTAGGCAACGGGACACCGATTGTCTTTGGCTATCTACGAGGAGAAGACGGTGCTCCAGCGCTGCTCCTTAAGATACAACAACAAGATGGCAGTGCAAACCGCTCCATGTTATTAACATTCCATGAACAGGAGGAACGCGCTAAATTACACTCGCTACTCCTTGGTATCGCTACTTTGGAAGACGAAGTGAAGACCCCGGACATTCCCATGCGGTCGTTCTCGATGGAACAGCTCGCGGATGGACATGGCGTATCAAAGCCCATTACGCATTTGCAATTCTCTTCCCCCTCTGCAACGGTAATTAATAATAGTGCCTCATATTCTCAGCATGGATACAGTTCTACAGTGCTATCTGAGCATCTGCGTGTTTTCGTGACGTCGAATTGGGGATCGGTGACGGATAGAATTAATATTGGTATGCGCAACATGCATATTATTATTATTTTTTATTTTTTATTTTTATTTTAGCGGGAGATGCTGATCTAGAAATCTATCTAGGTCCTGGAGAGCTTGAAATCGCTCTCGATGTTAGTATTCCTACCGCAATGAGTATTCTTAAGCCACCCCAACAGGATTTGGGTATTTCAGTGGCGGAAAATTTGGTCCCGAAGGAAACCCCAGGCAATATGACGCAGCTCTTAAAGGCAGTCCAGACGACTACTATAATTCGGCGGTATAACTTCTCATCTTTACAAGGTTAGAATTGTCGAATCCCCTTCTCACATTGCTTAGCGTGATATTAACATTTTTTTTAACTTTTCTAGATCTCCATAGATTCCAGCAAGCTATCACAAATTTCAAAGTTCTCTTCGACGGGTAAATCATCCACGAAACCCCATTTATTTTCCAATTCTCATGATAAAAATAAAGCCCTTCTTAACTAACCAACCTGCCATTGGAAAAACAGCTTCGCCTCCCTATTCACAATCTCCCGAAGACGAATGGTAGTCCCCATCTACAAGAAATGGGAAGCCACCAAAGTGCGCCTCCAAGTCATCGCGCAGGAGAAGATCGTGCAGCTCGTCGCCTTCTTCCACGACTTCAGCCATGGCAAGTGCATGAATTTCGTCCTGAAGAGCACGGACATCTTCGAGAGCTTCAACCACCGCTCAGGCAAGTTTGGCGTCAAGATCGTCGATGCTAAATTTGCCCTGCCGAAACCTGACGACGATCCCTCTGCCGGCTTTGTGTGTCTGGACATGCCAGAGTATCCGGGGGAGCATGATGATATTACGATTGCATTTGATTCAGAAAGTGGTAAGTATATATATATATATATGTCTCGACACTGCTATTATTTTCCAGCAATGCTAATATATTCCTTTTTTTCTTTTACAGATAGGGCGGAATTTCAAACCGTCATGCCTGCGTCAGTCAAGGAACCGTCTAGGATGGGATCGCTTCGGAAATAAAAACAATTCTACCTAACGTGACTTCTACTACTTACTACTTCTCTGTAAGGTGTTTTTCTTTTTTGGCGTTTTTTTCATGATAGGAGCCATGGTTCTCTTTCTTTTATATCCTTGTTCCCTTTTGCTTAAATTTTTTTTTCTCTCTCCCTTTTCTCGCCTCACTTGCGCTTTGTATGAAGGAGGCGGTGCCTTTTCGTTTATTTTGTCGTTTGTGTGAATTTTTCATGTATACCTGTTTGCCTACAGCGAGAGCACTTTTATTTCCCCTTCTTCCCCTCCCCTCCCCCTCCCTATCCTCCATGCATCATCAAAACCCGTGAAAGGAGTTTTCTTTGTTTTATAGCCATGTGCTTTTCGTTTTGAAGGTTGATACTGAAATGTCAAGGACGCCAATTATATTTTATTTTACAAATTTCTTTTCTCTGTTTCCCCCGCATACGCCGTACGCCGTACTCCCAGTATGTGTTTACTGCTGTATTCAGGATATTTAGGGTGTACTTTTTTTTTGTTTATTCTCTCCTGTCTGCAATGGGAATGAATGAATGGATTTTGAAGGGAAAATATGACCGTGATTGCTTGCTTGCCACGTATGACAACTGGGAAATTCCATAGGAAATTGGTAGTTTGATATACTGGAACCTAAATTGTAATGATATGTATGGGTCCATGAAGAGAACTCAGGCTCCATCCAACCCTTCAAGGTTGATAGAATTGCGTAACTGATGATGCTGACGGAGTTTAGTGACAGCGAACAAACAATTATGCCAGTCGACGAGGCGAGAGCTTCAGTTATTAGCAACAAAATCAATGAGCTACTTCCTCCTACAGTAGTAGTCCTTGAACCCTTGGGGGTGGAATTACGTGATTTGGCTTCCCCGCTCGAAGCCCCATTACCTGATATTCGGTTAGCTATCTATATCTATATATCTCCCCCACGCCGCAAACCCTTTTTTGTTTCTTCTCTCTCTTATGTTTCTGCCATTACATTTAAAGAAGAAAACGACAAATAAAAGCTGTTATTTCAAAAATCCCAAAGAACAGTACAAGTACAATGGCTAGCAACGACGTAGAAACTCTTCACAATAGCATGGCTGAATTGCATCCCCCCTCCTACGCTCAGCCAGCTACCTTAGCCCTGCATGCCGACGACCCCCTCAATGTCGTCACGGACGTTGCCCCGCCATTGCACCTCACAACCACCTTCAGATACTCCAACAACCCCGAAGACCTGATTCCCTGGTCTGACAGCACCGTATGTTCTTAAGCCTACATACAACTCTTGAAAAAAATTATAACGTATGAACTACCATTTTAATTCAAACTAAAACAACCCCCCCATATAATCCAGCTCGCCAACCTCCCCGCAACCTCCCACATCTACTCCCGCCACACAAATCCAAACAGCACCCGCTTCGAAACAATCCTTAACCCCCTCCTCCACGGCCACGTCCTATCGTATACCTCCGGCCTCGCCGCCCTCCACGCAGCACTCGTCTTCTTCAACCCCCGCCGCATCTCCGTCGGCAACGGCTACCACGCCTCCCATGGCGTCATCGCCCTCCAAACCCGGCTAAACGGGCTCCAAAAACTACCCCTCGACTGCCCCGTCGATGAGCTGCAACAGGGAGACATCATCTTACTCGAGACACCTGTTAACCCTCACGGCACGGCATTTGATATTCAGCACTATGCAGACAAGGCGCATGCGCGCGGCGCGTATTTGATTGTCGATAGCACCTTTGGCCCACCGGGTTTGCAGGATCCGTTCCTCTGGGGCGCGGATATGGTGTTACATTCCGGCTCGAAGTATTTGGGCGGGCATAGTGATTTGTTATGTGGGGTGTTGGTGACGAAGAGGGCGGAGTGGAAGGAGCGGTTGGTGAGGGATCGGTTGCATTTAGGATCTGTTATGGGGAATATGGAGGGGTGGTTGGGGGTGAGGAGTTTGCGGACATTGGAGGTTAGAGTTCAGCGGCAGAGTGCGAATGTGGCGAGGCTCGTTGAGTTCATTGATGGGGCTTTGAAGATGGCAGATGCAGATATTAAAGAGGGGAGTGAGGAGGCAGTGGTTAGGGCTGTTGTTGAGACAGTTACGCATGCGAGTTTGCAGGAGGAGGAGTGGGTGAGGAGGCAGATGCCGAATGGGTTTGGGACGGTATTTTCGATCACGTTGAGGGAAAAGAGGTTTTCGCAGCTGTTGCCGACGAAGCTCAGGCTATTTCATCATGCGACGAGCCTGGGAGGGGTGGAGTCATTGATTGAGTGGAGGGCGCTGACAGATCCGACGGTTGATCAGAGGCTGTTGAGGGTCAGTATTGGGCTTGAGAATTGGGAGGATTTGAAGGGGGATTTGCTGCAGGCGATGAGGGGGGTGATGAAGGGGTAGTTTTTGTTTTTAAAACACCATATGTCACACAGATTACCCACCAGGCTTTACTCTGGAAAAATACGGATACTAGTAGTTTTTATATACGTTTGTTTCTGTGGAATCTCCCTAGAGGACGGATTTAAGATCTAATTACTGCCTTATATCTGTTTCTCAAGCGTGCCCTTCTTGAGTACCCAGTTAATATATTGCTTAAACATTTAAACAGTAACTAATTAAGAAGCCGCATAATTATAATAGTATCTTAAATATAAAAATATATCCGCTGTGTTTGTTGATATCTCCACTTCCCTCCCCCGCCTTCTTAGTCATCCCCCGATAAGTAGCTCTGACCCCGATAAGAGAAAGATCACACAACCCCGCAATAAACCCTCGCATCGTTTCCGCCGAGTGCCAGCAACTTAACCATGATGAAATAGAATACCAAAACCATAAACTCGAGTACTTTGGCAGTCTATCTTACCTCCTAGCTTACTTATACACACACCTCCCGTTACTTCTGTCATGCCTGGGGGTATAGCGTAGAGTCAATCCCCGGAATTTCCACTCAAGTTGTTCTTCGTCAGCAGGAATTGCAGAGAACCAAGAACCAGAACGCGAACCTGCAGGAACTGATTGGGTATTTGGCTGCAAGTGGGAGATTTTTAAGGAGAAGAGAGACGAGCAGGAGGTCTGAATTTGCTCTTGGTTCCTACAAGGTATGTACAGTACAGTACAGAATCGAGACCGTTCTTCACCCAAAAGAGGTCTCAGTCTCCCTCCTCTTATCATCTTTCGCTAAAGAAGACGAAAAAGAAAGAAAACACTCAACGATGTCCCCCTCAACCTTTCAAATTCACTACTTCTCTACCGCCTCCGCCTACACAAAAAAGCAAACAGAATCCCTCCCCGCACCACTCCCGCTTCCCAAACTTTTTGACCTCCTCGAGTCGCGATATCCGGGTATTAAAGAGAAGGTGCTCGAGGGCTGTGCGGTTAGCGTTGGGTTGGACTATGTTGATGTCGATGTGATAAATGTGGATGGTAAAGAGGTTGAGCAGGATGAGGTGAGGATGATTGGGCCTGGGGAGGAAGTAGCCATTATTCCGCCTGTTAGTTCTGGGTAGTAGGGAGGGGATCGATGGATTGGATTGGTGGGATATGGATGTGCAATTGTATCAGCAAGTGTGCTTGATATCAATCAGGGCCGGTTCTTCATATATGAGCGGCATAATGCATATTTTCCGACAGCTGGGAGGATTTTTAGTTCGAATATTCGGTATGTATCTACATGTATGTGTAACTATAGAGAATGTATAAAGATAATAATCATTACATTGGAAATTGATGCGATTGTCAATTTGAATTCCAGATCCTGCCATCCATCATAGCTATCTTATTCGAGCGCGGAGAGAGTGGAGGAAGTAAGGGAAATATAGTTAGGTGCGTTATGCTATTAATTACACGGAGGGATAAACCTTGAACAAACAAAAGTCCGGAAATATGTCAATTCAATCGTCCAGCATAATTCTCAATTTCGTAGCATCAAGCCTTATCCTCGCGCCCCCTTCCCCCGTGACACTCATATGCGGGTTTCTCAATTTACGAGGGGGGAGTAAGCTGGAAGACGTGGTCAGCAGCAGCAATGGTAGGCTGCCATTTGATGTTATTCTTCGCGTAGATCTCTGCGGCCACTGGCCAATCCTTGAAACCTTCCAGTCCGGCGGTGCGGATGACGTATTTGGGGCCTGCGGCGGTCTGGTGGTGGTAGATATGGGTTGTGCAGTTGGAGCAGAAATAGCAGTGTACGGGGTTTCCTGTGTTGTTTTATTTAGCTGGCGTAATTTCAAAGTTTATTATTCATCCTTTGAAGGTGGATGGCGGGTGGCCTGGCCCTTTGGGGCGGAATCGGTGGCAAGGAAGTTGTTAGGGGGGGGGAAGAGACATACCGGAATCACCGGCATAGGTATAGGAGCCCAGAGTGCCCTTGGTGAGTTCAAAATTCTCCTTGGGAACAATTTGGTTGAGAGTGTAGTCGCTGCCGTTGATCAACTTGCACGCGTCGCAGTGGCTGTATTTGGAGATGTTTAGCTTATGTCCCGAGTAGTTTGTTGTAGATAAGGGAAACCAAATAGTTCATTCAAAGCTGGATGGGATGGGTATATTACCAAAGAATATGGCTGAGAGCCTCCATCTTAACGGTGAACTCAATCTGGCCACAGTGGCAGCGTCCCTTAACGGTGGTCATTTTGGTGGGGAGTTGTTGATTTTGTTTGGATGCACGGAGTAAACGAATATAGATTGGGCTTCGATGTAAAGCTGGAACGGGAAGAGTTAAAGAATAGTAGGGAAGTTAGCTAGCTACGTTTGTGAGGATTGAAGGAGATAAAGTCGGTAGTTCAAAATGGAGGATGATGTTGGCTTTTATATTCGTTCAGCCTCCAACCCCCCTCACCCCCTCCCTCGACCAGATTTAACTTCCCCACCTTGTACATGTACAGTACATGTAGAACCCAGCAACAATGACGGATAACCCTAATTGGTCAAGGTTCCATGATGTGTGGGTGGGATTGAGTATAAAAATAGCCCAACATCCAGAAACATGGACTGTTTGATTGATCTCTTTCTTTAGTTTCGGCAATTGGCATCTGTGCATTAGCAAGATAGCTAGGTAGCTAGCAGATAATTTGTCAACATGTTGCAGTGCTGTCTGATCTGTGATGGGTTTGTAGCTGGAGATAATATCAGCTACATACCACCTCTTATCGTCAGCCGCCCTTCCGGACAACGGTATTGAGAAATAGACATGAAGGCCGTGAAGCGCAGACCCTTCCACCTGGTCAATGTCACTAATTCGCCGTTAACCTTACATCATCGTGCTCTCTGATGTCCTACTTTCCTCTGGGACCGAAGCCAAGAATGGTCAGCCCATATGCCTGGAAGCGCGCGATGTGGGGCTGCGCTAAGGTGTTTAGAGCTGTCCATTGAAGCCAACTATGGATAATTCCAAATCCAACCCTGCCCTGCTTGGGCAATATCTCAAGAACTTCACCCGAGGAAAGCCACCAGAATTAGTTTAAAAATATAAAAATAATAAGAACTTCCGAATAGCACGGACGGACGCGATTCATCCTGAGAGTATGGAGTATCATGATCATTAAATGATATAAATGACTATAGCTCTCCATTTTCAAATGATGCCTGCAAGAATGGCTGATAACTCAAAGGCTATCCGAAGCATTGAGAGGCAATTTTTTTCAAGATTGAACTGTCATGAACTACATGTAGCAGTTCAGACGGCGATATCAATCTTATCCGGGTTTTCTCTTTCCTTCCTGATACCCTCGCAGATGCTCCTAGGGGCTCTCTTACCAGTGAGCCAGCCGCATGGAATTGAGCTCCAAGCCACGAGTCGGATGAAACCTGGATCGTACCATTATGCCAGCAGGAGATTCTGAACAGAAGCGTTCATTTGAATCAACATCCGCAGTTATTCTCTCATATCTTTCTCATATCATGACATTGCGCTTGACTTGCAGCGAGCCAAGCGGATGTCATGAAAATGTACACTTCTGAAATCTCAGAGCCATCGCAGGGTAGTACGCTTGTGGACCAATGCTGGCTAAATTCGACTGACGGCGGAACTAAGGACTTGATACAGGATATCAAAAGATGTAACAATCGCATCAAGTCGGGAGTAAGAGGGAACTGAGCAGTTTGGCAGCGGAGAAAAAGCAGATTATATATATATGCGGGGAATACCAAGGTCCTCATTCCAAAGTCCTCCCCACAACATTAACAAACTAAGCTCCAAAGTCCAACTTCCAACCTCCAACCTCAACTCCTTGCTCCACACCACAGCTTCTATCCATCTGCCTTCAATTGATAGAAGTGTTCTTTTTTGCATCTCTAAGCTCTACGCTAAGGTGCTGTGCCCATGCCATGCTGTATATATCCCCTATTGACAGCCGGTTTGCACGTTTTTCGCCCCATCTCACCGCCCAATGGGCCTCTGTATACCATCACATACCAATTCATATTCCTTAGTCTCTGCAAGCCGACTGGAAGGTCTAGAGATCCTTCGGAATGTTGGGCGTTTATGGCCCTAGCCCCAGTTCATGGATCCATTCTTTTAATGCCAAAGTGAACCCCCGCCACATCACAAACAACAAAGCAGACCTTGAACAGGCAGAAGAAGGGAAGTTGGCTCAATTATGGAATCCTGGTGTTGGACAGTATCGTCTATTCGCTCTATGTTCTGCCTCATCAACACGCTAATTTTATTTCCCTGTGAACTGGATTGATTCTCCCTTATATGCATGACTTACTTGGTGCACAGGAAGGAAAGCCCACCTAGATAGTCAGGGGATAGAAAGCCAGCCATAGAGGCCGCCAGTCAAGAGTACTGTGGCAAGACTCAAGTTTGAGTCCGTCTCACGGTGGCTATAAGAGCAGCCCGAGCCTAGAGAAAACGCGATCTGCGGTTTGCAGCACGCCCGCAGGGAGAGTGCGGAACATATCCGCTGACTGGCAGTATCAAGCAACATCTGCTTCTAGAACGACGATCTTAACTTTATAGAGATTTACAGCCCCCAGCCTGCCAGTAGGGCTCTCCAACCTGGTAGTACATGAGCTTCTGTGAAAGTGTTTCAAATGACGTATAAGTACGGAATACAACATCAACGGGCTCGAACATATTTGAATGAGTTTGCCCGTTAAACCCTGATGGCATAACCGTGCTTTCTAGACTCAACGACCTGGGAGTTGACGTAGCTTTGATAACACGCTGGCCCATTATATGATGCGATTCGAGCAATAATCAAGCATTGTCTCTCAGCAACGGCTAACCTCATCAAAATCGCAAATCTTGGGAGATGCTATTATCCGAAACAACCTCTACAAGCAATAAGGAAACATAATATTTATTGTTTAATGGTGGACTTGGCTGGACTGCCGTGCGAGTTATTACATGGAGTGAGCTCGAGGGAGGTGGTAACATTATTTGAATGGCGCAATAGACACCCCCTCCCCTTTTCCCAGGGTCGAACGGCCATCGCAGGAGAAGAGGCTAGTTACCGTGGCGAAATACCAAATGCCGCTCAATAATAGGATTTGAACGTGGAACAATAGGATCCAGTTTACTCAAATTCCGAAATGAGCTCGAAAAGATATGAAAAACTCGTATCGAAGCATTTGGCAATCTAGAATTCGCAGAGCTTGGCTAATACCAGAAAACGAGTATGGCGAGAGTATTAGGATTCCGCCCGCTTGGGCAATCCCATTTATTTCCAGATGCCAAGACGTGGCTCTCGGTTGCTGGGAAATATGATACGGTGGATTTTCTGCATCTCCATCCCCGGGAATATTCAAGGGGAACCGTGCTCGGCAGACCCTGTGAAATTTGAGTTCTCAGCGTTGGTTCAACCATGTTTCACAGAGGTCTCCCTCAAGACCAAGGCGCTGGGACAATAGCGATAATTGTGTCGTACATGTACACGTACAGCCGCTTTAACCCACAGCGCCAGTGGCGGGAAGAAGAACGTACTCCTGGGTCTACCAGAGGTGTCACAAAGGTCAGGATTATGACGGAGGACCTTGTGCGTTTTGCGACTTGGTCAACGCATAAAACGAGGCCGCTGGGCCATTGAATTCCACTTGCGATCAGAACATCTCCCCCAACCAAAAGCATGACTTTTAAAAGAAGAGGGGATAAACGAAACGACAACAGCTTCCAAATACATAACAAAAAAAAGAAGGACATAACTGAAATATGAGACTATTCATACTCCGTCCATTGGACCATTGGCTATTGCATGGAGTGAAATGAGAGGTGTAGAGAAATGAGGATGCCGCACTATGGCCTAACTATCTCAGGCAACCTGCATCTTTGCAGACGGTCTAGGATATCGGATTTCCTTCCGGTCCCTAAGGCGCCTTGCTATCCCAAGTTTGTTTGCCGCTGATACCGAATTCACGAGGTGAACTGCGGGAGATTAGTTGGATCCGTGCCACGTGACCGGGGAGATGAATGGAGCCGCGACGTCACGGCGCGAAGAGAACAATAGCGAAGGCGCAGATTGTTCATCAACTGAATTTTGGAACAATCGCCAACCAACGCCGTTCCGTCGGTATCCATTCCCAGCTTCCTGGGTGGACTCACCCCACGATCTGACCCACGGTTGACCAACAAGTGGAGTATATATCTCCCCGTTGTTGCTCTACTGAAGACTCAAGAGTTCAAAAAAAACCCCCCATTGGAATACATTTTCTTTGATTGCATCTCAATTGTGTTGCTCCATTGCATATTCCAGACATATATTATTCTTATATTTTATTATATTATATATATTTTAGTTCTTCACGCTTCTTTATCCCGAACTGCATACAATGCAGCGAACAACCCAGGCCTCCTCGCCCATCCCGCTCGCGTGTCGTGCTTGTCGGAAAAAACATCTCAAGTGTGACGGCCTACATCCGGTGTGTAGCCGTTGCCGGAAAACGAGCACCCTTTGCGAATATACCCCGTCTCGCCGTGGCTACAGATCTACTCCTAAGCCAACTATTGCCGTGAGGGCTAGCTCGAGTTCTCCTGTTGGTTCAACTGTTCCGCCTGACAAGCAGTCAACGTCTCCAAACAATTTCGATTTCAACAATGTGGTACAAACGCCTGAATGGGCAGCTCAGGATGCTTCGATCCAGAATGGCAGTTCCTCTACAGAGTCCTTGGATACGTCGCCTCTAGCATTACTGGATCAGGGGATTTTGCGTCGTAACAACCTGATGTCGAAAACCGATGACCCCGCAGTCGCCGATGACAGTGACGAACGCCTAGTTGATTTTTACTACGCCTTTTTCCATGACTCCCATCCAATATTGCCCCCTGCCCACTTACTACATTTCATTTCCCCATTTCCATTATGTTTGAAGACATCAATGAAATTCGTTGGTGCCCATTTTGCCTTTGGGGCGTCTACCGATGCCTACAAAATTTCTACTGCCAAAGCCATCGAAAATGATCCAGAACCGTCCTATCAGAAAGTCCAAGCTCTCCTTCTCTTTGCAACGGTACTCCACGCGCGAGGTGATCGTGAAGAGGCCATCTCTTCATTCTCCATCGCGGTCACATTAGCCGTTGAACTGGGCATGCACCGGAAATCCGTCGTCGAAGTTCTCGCCGGCCATAACTTTGTTCGTGAAGAGAGCCTGAGACGAACATGGTGGGAAATTTACATGACTGATGTCATGTTTGGCGCCTTTGACCACTGTCCCTTGAAAATCGGAAACTTGACAATGGACGTCCATCTTCCCAGCGAGGAGGGTAGTTACTGTACAGGCATCAGCCTCGTTGAACCACCTTCAGCCACCCAATTCTACAACCGTGTCTTCGCCGACCACCAACCTAAATACTCGTCCTTCTGCTACGCGGTCGAAGCAACCCACCTGTTGAAGAGAGGAATAGCTCTCGGCGTCACACTCGATGACGACGTGCGTGATAAAGTAGAATCTCTCGAGGCCAATATCGGCAGCTGGTTCCGCCATGCGCCAGAAGACAGACCAAACGCCCTATGCATTGACGGCACCGTCGACCAGGTACTGTTCCGCGCTTACATGCTGGTCCACTGTGCCTCGATATATCTTCACCTGCCACGATCCTGTCTAATGGCTTCACCCACCGCCAACGCCACCATAGCCTGTGCCCGCAGGGGAACCTACCTTCCGCCAACTTCCCACGCACTCACACACGCCGCCAAAGCCCTCGAGGCTGGCAACGGGATCGTCGCCCTGGGTTCCATCCGCAGCCCGCTCCTCAGGCACACTCCCTTTTTTATCTGCGGCCTTGTCCTTGGCGCAGTCGTTGAACTATGCGCCTGCTCCGTCAATGTCGGGCACTCGATCGAGCCCCGCAGGGACCGCATTGCGTTGATCGTTGGAGAACTCAAAGCACTGGATCGCACGTGGGCGCTGGCGCATCAGGTTATGTGGCACATCAAGATGCTGGCGAGAGAGGTTTTGGAAATCGGTCTGCTGCCGCCTACTCAGGCGAGTTTGGAGGATCCAGGCCCAGATGTTAATGTGTTACTGAATAGTGATATGTGGCTGGGAGACATTACCATGGATGCGAATATGTAGTAGCTTTGGATATATTTCCTTTTTTTTTTCCCAATCTTCTCGTTTCACGGAAATCTCTTTTGGAAAAATCAAAAAAAAAAAAAAAGAAAGAAAAAAAAAGGCATAAGTCCGTCTCAATGCTATTACACTCCCTCCCCCGTTTTTTTAAATTTCTTTTATTCTTCGTCTATTCCAGGAATTTATATCCACACCACGTGTTTTTCCTATATACCTCCCCGCCACTGACTAAGAAGAATCAGGTTTAGCTTGGTAATTGATTTTTCAATTATTTACATATAAAAACCTGGCATTATTTACAGTCAGAATGACTGAGCAGATTGATGTTGCAAAATCTTATTCTCAGTGCAGTGTAACCGTCCTGGTGAGAACTGCTACAGCCGCGGCAACAGCCAAGCCACACTATTCCATATGTAGTTAGCTAATATTAAATTAATCTGGATTAATCCAGATTTAATCCAGCTGACACCATTCCCAAAGTAGACTAGTGTAGATCTTGGTTTAATATATTGATATCTCATCTTCAAATCTTCTCTTCTTCTCTTTCTTTTCTACAACTAATTAAGCAATCATTATAAGTTATTCTTTCATATTTTTCAGAACTTTTAAAAAGTCTTTTATATCTCATTTTTTCAGAGCTGTTACTTCTTGTTTTTTCAGAGCTTATTATAAAAGAGTATCTCATTTTTTCAGAGCTTTGCTTCTTGTTTTTTCAGAGCTTGTTATAAAAGAGTATCTTGTTTTTTCAGAGTTTTACTTCTCATTTTTTCAGAGCTTGTTATAAAAGAGTATCTCAGTTTTTCAAAGCTTTTACTTCTCATTTTTTCAGAGCTTGCTATAAAAGAGTCTCTCAGATTTTCAGAGCTTTTGCTTCTCA